>UCOL01000835.1:0-49397 GCA_900474335.1 Ormyrus nitidulus | reverse complement strand
GGGGGGGGGGGGGGGGGGGGGGGGGGGAGAGAGATTTGTTGGTAACCATACTTTTCGGAAGGGAGTTTTTACTTTTTGTCCATTCGTTGATTTTTAAACTTTTTTTTTTTCTAGTGCGGAGGTCAAGTCGGCTCTTGGCACAGACTTGAGTGATTTTTTTTTTTATGATTGCGGAATCCGACCTAGTTTCGCTATGAACAAGCTTTTTAATAGGCGCTCTATAACTATAAATAATAAATGTAGGCGTTACGCGACTGTTAAAGTCTGGGAATTAATTGTCTTATCTGTCAAAATGTAAAAGTAAATGAGACGGAATATACATGAATTCGAAGCGAAGAATTAAGAAACCGATGTTCTTGTTATTTATTTGTGTAAAAGATTTTTTTCCAATATCAGATTGTCAATCGGTAGCAGAACATCCGCAAAGAGCTACATGGTTATTACGCAAATGGTTTTAACAAATGCTTGTTAGCGGCTTTATGAAGTAAAAATACTTTTATCGAAGCCGTTCAACAGAGCTTGCACAGTACTCGTTACGATACATTGAGCTGAAACCCTAGAAGATTTTAAACTTAATTTTTCATATTATTTGACCTGGAATCGTTAACCTATTATCAATATTTTACTTGGATTATCGCTCCAAGGGGAGTCTGTCATTCATGAGTGTTACTTCTGAACAAGTAACTAAAGTCCCTTGCCATCTTTAATAGACAGACACACCCCTGTTTTGCAAAGACTATTCAAGCTTTTACCCATGAATGGGTTGTACTAGAAGTTTTCAATCATGCGGAGAATCGACTGTTGCAGCGCTATTGATAAGTGATTAAAATATATTGCTGCCGGCATTGAAGTAGTTAATTGCTTCGTCGGTAATAACATCGCGCAAATAAATTATTTTCCATTAACAGAATCCATTAATTAATTAAAATGTTGGAGCCAAAGAAAAAAAAAGAAAAAAAAAAGAAATTGCCGCACAGAAAAGCGAAAAGCTTTGAAGCTCGCCTTCCCAAGAAAATAGACTGCAAAAGAAGCTCGAAGCTACCTCGCGAGGATGGAAGAAATCAAAGGAAAATTTCGATCAATTACCGACGCGACGTAATCAGACGTAATGGAAAACTTTCACGTGCATTGAACACCGCACTTTTAATTAATCCGTCGCCTTCACCAGCGGAAATAATTGCACGGCATTAAACTTGAAAAAAAAAGCCCGCCGTCACCGCGTCCGCACGGCATGCGGTAATTGTGCGAGTACCCTTGTTTTCCAGCGGACTATTCACCGCGAATTATCCGACAGTTTTCTCCGTACTGCTCGCCGTTCCTTCATATATTCGTGCAAATTGGGGTCATATGCGGCAATATAAAGTCTGTTTTATATTACTAAGACAAACGGGAGCCTCGCGGCGTACAGAAAAAAAAGTTAGTCGCCACAAACGGCCGATCTATCCGTTGCACAGCGTAGATATTAAAAGAAAAAAAAAAGGAAAATCATCCCGAAGATCTGCCTCGTCCGTCAGAGTGTACATTGGCACACATTGTCACGGTATGACGATAAGCGCATCCGTAGACATAGGAGGACGACTCGAAGAAGAGATTAGCACAGGCATCGGCAGCTCAGTGGGAAGAGCATCCGACGCGAAAATGGAAGGTCCCCCGGGTTCGATTCCCGACTGACTAAAATAAGCCGTGCCTCTTTTTTCCGAGTCTTACCGCAAATCCTCATTATTAATCCGCGCAGCCCACCGTAACAACAATAATACCTTTCGGAGCGTGTTCTGCGCTCCGGCAGCAAGAGTCCGGCGGCGACATCCTCGAGGGCCTCGTCGACGCTTGCACTGGACTTGCCGGCGATGCCCTGCTGCTGGTGCTGCTGCTCGAGGCCCGAGCTGGCCTCCCGAGGCCGCTTGCTCCGCTTGCTCGAGGAACGCGAGCGCGACTGCTGCCGCATAGCCCGGACAGGTCTCGCTTAAGCCTTTTTCGGTCCCAGTCGTTCGCATTCGCGGTAAACGCGCCGAGGTTATTTTTGGCCTTTTCTTTTTTTTTTTGGTTCTTGTCGATTTTTCACTGTTTTCACCGCACTAAGGATAATAAGGCCGGTTTGTCTCCCGGAGCGTAGAGGGGACTGGCTGGAAGAAGCGTCGAGGTGTTTTAAAACCCCGCTAAATCGCATCTTCAACTCGATCGTAAATCGAATCGTCGATGCAGTCGTTGGCCTGAATCCGAGGCGTCAAAGATCGGAAGGAGAAAAAAAAAGGAGGCGGCTGCCGCGCAAGAAACTCGCCTTCCTCTCTTCCCCTCTCGAAGTTCGCCAGCGCAATTACGATATCGGCTTATTATCGAGGGGGAAATGAATAAGAAAAGAGAAGCACGTAAAGCGCCGAGCGGAGGAGGAGAGGCGCCACGAAAAAGGTCAGTCGGGCATTAGCGGTCGCCGCTGACATTTCGCTCGACACGCTGGCCCCTTTTCCTCGCTCTGTCGCGCGCATCCCCCCAAGTCTCAGCTCCTCCCTCCACTTTTCCTTGTCCTTTGCTTATTCCCCGCGAGCCGAGCGAGCGGCTTCCTTATCGAGCTCGCTTTTTGCCCTTTTATCGTCGGTGGGTGAAGCTTTTTTTTTTCTCGTCCGGTTGATAATTGCTTTTTAAACGCCAATTTAAAAAGAGCAATATGGAGATGAGATTGGGTGGGTTATCGGAGGTGGAAGCTTTCGATTGTGAGGAAACTGGTAAAATTACGTATGAGGTAACGATCGATATCGCACGCGGAATTCTAGCAGTCGAAGGTGTGATAAATCGTCTAAATTTAGAAATGCTTCGTTGTCGTTGTGTCAATTTTCTATAGCCCCTTCAGCCATGAATGAATGTGTTTTTAAAAAGTCCACGCTATTCGTACAAGCGGCGCGATGAGCGTTCAAGTTAAACTTTGTTTGAAAAAAACGAAAATGTGCACGTGCCGATCAATGAATCCGATTTTCTTGTTTATGTTTATTGACATTTATATTTATGTATAGTAAGCACTTGAAACTTTAAAAATGTGAAATTTAAAAAAAAAAATGTACCCTTGGACAAGAAAATAACAACAGCGTTGCAGTCAAATCCAGTTCTAAGAGCAGGTCATCATTGACAAAAAAGAGAGGGAAAGGAAGGAAGAGAGAGAATTGCGTTGGAACAGCGAAAGCCGAGCGTTCGACGAGGGGCGAGCCTTATCGAAGCCGCTCCTTCGTCCGTCACTTTAATCAAGCCTTTCAGCACACTGTGCCCTTCTCGCTCGCTCCTTCGCTCGTTCCGTCTCCCGCCAGTTTTCCTCTCCCTCGCCGCTCTTCTTCTCGATTTTTCCACTCTGACCGACTGACTTTCTCGATCGAGATCTATTTCTCTTTACAACTTTTCCAGCCCTCCGGATATCATTATTGTTAGGTGCAGCAAACTTCTGAAAATGAAGCTGCATTGTTTGTACTTTTACATTGGTTGCGATCGGTTGGAAAAACAGACTGTGCAGATTTTGTTTCGACCCAAGTTTCGGTTTAAACGAGCAATTATTTCATTTGTATATTCAAAGTACGACAAGCTATCTATAATAATTATAGAAAAAGAAATAACTTTCCACTCTCTAATCCTCATAAAGTTCCTTTTATTGATCTCCCGCTGCAGCGCTCTATAATTTTCCCATCTCCGGCGTTTACGCTCTTTCACAAACACACACACACACGTATAACGTACAAACATTCTGGCACAGTCCTCGTCTATAACAAGGAATCTAAACTCGCTTCGCTCCTTACTTCTATCCTCGTCTGGGAACGCGCCTTATTAAAACGTCGCGCAGTGGAAAATGCACGAACGTCAAGGTCGATCGATATACGAAAATACATAATACGAGGCGACGTACTGCTTTTTTTTTTTACAATTTTCCACGGAGACGGAGAGGGAAAAGACTCGCCAGGCGCGTGAATTAGCGCGCGATTATTTTTAAATGGCACCTAGGGTTAATAACGTGGAGCGGGAAAGCCGCGCACATCAAAAGGATTATCGGGGAAGGAAATTGCGGTTTAATTCGAGGAGACGCCTTGGGTGAATTGGAATTTCATTGGGGGTAGTTTATCGTTTAGGGGCTTATCAATAATTTTCGTATGTGCCTGACAAGGCGATCGAAATAGTTAAATTGAGAAAAAAATTTAATGAAACAATTTGTGTAAGTAAATTAAAAAGTTTGTTTTTGACGTCCTCGGAAATTCCATCAAAATTCTATCGAAAGCCTATTGTTAACAAAAAATTTAGTTGAATCAATCAATTGTTCTTTTATTAATTGCAAAACAAATTACAAAAACACTAATTAAATATACTGACACGATGATAATTGAAATAAAATAAATAAAGAAAAAAATTAATAGAGAAATATTTTCATCTATAAACAATTTTTTGTACCCCCGAAACGATAAAAAAAAAACACGCACGCAACAAGAAAACTCAGTTCTCGGCCACTTGAGCTTTCACGAAGCGGTCGAAATTTCCCGCATCACATCCGCATCGATCCGAAACAATCTCTGTCTCTCTCAAATCCAATAGAAAAAGAAACACACGCGCGGATAAGCCGCCGAATATCCCGTGAATTCGCGCGCAGGAAGATAAATCAGCGCGATACATAATAAATAACAGAACGCCGCGGGCGAGAGCGCAGGTAAACACGTTATAGCCGAGGGGGAGGGTGTTGTGCCGTTTTCCGCGGGAGGCGACAGTGCGCCGAGAAACTTTTTCAATTCAGAAAGTTCGCTATTAATTAGTAAGCGCCTCGAGGAAGCTGGGCAAAATCAAGTTATAAAACGGAATACTTTCGGAATGATTTACCCGTCGTCTCCGGGATTTTTCTCCGCGTCCTCGGGGCTTCGGGGGATGGAACTTTGCTCGGCAATTCCGGTCGACGAAACTGCGTAAAAATTCTACGACGCGAAGGTTAAATGAAGCGCGAGGGGAAAACGTAAACACCGATCGGCTTGGGGATTTTTAAAGACTTCGAAGGGGCATTAAAGCGACGATACGCTTTTATGCGCTCTTCGATCGAGCTTTATTATTATATATTGTGCCGGTTTATATCGGAGTGCGTTCAAAATCCAGCGGTTCCGTGATTCCGCGATCTTTTACAGCACGAATTATGTTAGATCGTTGCTTGTTCAAGTGCATTATTTACGTATGCCTTTATTTCGGCAGCTACTCATTGCTTCACCGAGCAACAAATGTTTACGGTGCGCGAGTACGAACGAGTCTCAATTATTTTTCTGCGAGTAAAAAATTTACACCATTTTTAAGGATCGTAAAATACGTCGTATAGTAGAAGCTTAATCAGGAAATAAAGTCTTCCGAGCGACTCTGCGATCATTGTTTTTACAAAAAGTACGTTAAGTCTAAAATTATTAACAAAGATTTACAACTCCGTAGAAACATAGATAAAGAGCAACGATTTCCTTACATGATCGAATGTATTCCTTTATGCGCGGGGACAAAAAAAAGTAATTCCGCAAAAGTGAATAATAACCAAGCCAAAATGAAAACCGACCCGAAAACGCAACCGGCGCGAGGAGGCAGACTCAATTGCCACATAAAAAAGAGCGTCATCCATCGCGTCTGGCGCGCGAGTCCCAGGAATTGCCGTCGCTCTCTCTCTCTCTCGGCAATCGTGCACAGGTGGCGGGAGGGCACCGAAAACCTGCCAGGGCGGCTATCGACCCCGCGGGCAAAAAAAAAAAATAAAAAATAAATGAAGCGGCAGCGGCTGCGAATCGAAAAGAGCAACGGCGCCCGTTTAAGGGCGGATCGCAGGCGGAGGGGTAAACAAACGTCAGCTATCGCGGCGTCGGCTGTTTGCCGGCGGCGGCGGCCGATTCAAGGCCGGGGAAGGTGGCGGCAAGGGAGGAGAAAAAAAAAATGAACGGGTCCGGCTTCGTCGCCGATCAATAAATTCCCTAAGGAAGAGCCCCCGAGGAGCGAGCCAGCTTTTTTTCTAATCTACCTAAGGTGCGAGAGCCCCCGCTTGCGCTGGGAGATGCTGCCTCGACTGTTGTTACTTTCTGGTGGTTTGCCGGGTGGGAAGAGAGAATATTGGATGGAATTTAGAAGGTAGGATTTAAGGCGCTGCACTGCGTTCTGTATATTCTGATCTGCAAAGATTACTAAATTTTCCAAGATGAAGCGCACGTGACCGACTACATTATCAACGAGTTAATCGGAGCTTTTACTTGAGCTTGAGATCTTCCGACGATAAATGCGCAGCTCGGATCTGGCGGGAGATTTATGGAGGAGGCTATATTGTTTTTCTTTTACGGAAGCTCTCCGCCGGATAGATGGATTCTCGAGATTGCAGTTTCTCTGTCTATTACAGGTTTGGAACAAAATGAGAAAAGTTAGGTCTATCGACTTAATTGCTAAAGCAGTAGAATTAACTGTAAACAAAGTGTTGATTTTTACAATTTTTAATCTGGAGAGTTCGTATTACCTTAACTATTTGGTGTTGCAAACTAATGCAATCCTAATAACGAACTAACGAATTTCGCTTGCGTTAAGCCGTGCGTTGCCATGGAAAAGGCCAAGGGTCAATATTCGCAAGTAATAACTTCGTCAAGTTAACATCCGTGGTAAATAGAAACTTTGCATTATCAGTCTTGACTTGATCCATCGTTTATTCGTCGCGGTTAAAAATGAAACTCGGCCTTTATGAAACTGAAGTACTTTTAAACTGATAAAAACTTGCACGGCACAAAGCATTTAAAACTTTTCTCATAATATTTTATGCCTCGAAAGTCATGAAGGTGCATTTTACAAGAAGGGACGCTCCCTCTCACCTGGAACGATCCTCTAACAGTCCTCTCTTTCCTTTTTTTTTCTAAATTAAAATTAATCCCCATAAACCGATAACGATTTCGTTGGACGAACGCTTGCGTTTTGAAAATTTAGGCATTGCGTCATCGTTATTCTCCCAAGTCCACAGCCGGCCCGGCTTGAACGCGTTAAACGATAAGAGCGCGAGATGCACTCGAGGGCACGAAATGGCACTTGCTCTCGAGCGACGGCGAACATTAGCTTCCCCACGTGCTGTGACGATCGAAGATTATTTTAAAATTAGCCTTGCGAAGGAGGAAGTGCCAAGTTTCGCGAATGATTCTCGCCTACAACTTGTAATTTTTTAGCTGATCTAAAAGAGCGCGGCGTGAATCACGGAAAGTCTGATTTGCGTTCACGATTAAGAAAATTGCCTTGACGCGTACTGTTTATGATCAAGTGTAATAAATGTAAGAGAATGTTGCTAATGAAATTATTTATGTCGCGCGGTTCATCAGAGGGGTTAGGATTCCTGTTTATAAACCTCATGACAAATGGTCTTTAAATATCCACCATCAAAGTCAGTATTTCGGTATCTTGCTTGTATCTTAAAAGTGACTTTTTGAAGATCAATTGATTTATTATTTGTACGCGTGCTTTAGATGTCTTTCTACAAATTAGTCTTTTTCACTTGTATACTAAAAATAATCGGTACAATATTGCATTAATCCTGCAGTTACACTCGAGCCTTATGCAATGTAGAAATGCGTCAGCGTTTTTGACTGTACAACTTGATAGAAAACTTAGAAATTCGAATGCGTAATACAGATATTAACAGTATAACTCGGCACGTACGCCTCTACTTCATCAATTACTAGAAATTTTAGGATTGGAACCCGAAACTGCATATGAAATCTGCAACTGAATGATCGGTCGAACAGGAATAAGCAGGGGCATAATTCAAAACGTATTGGAGCTTGAAATTATAGGAAATTGGGGCGAACTCTGTATAAGCTCGAAAGTGTAATCCTCTTGAGCGAGCTTTGTACTTAGAGTTTACCGCGAATGCGCTGGCGAATTATAATTATAGCCCCGTGACGTAAACGTCGAAAAGGTAAAAGAAGTGGCTAGAGCGAGCAGCAGCGCGGCCACGCACAGAGAAAGAGAGAGAGAGAGAGAGAGAGTCAAGAAAAAAGAAGGCGGCTGCTGCCGGCGGAGCTTCTTCATTTTTTACGTCACAGAGAAGCGGCGTCGATTGGCGCAGCCCGCGGCTACACCCGAAACTTTCCCCATTCACCTCTACATGATCCACTCGGCCGCCCCAGCGGAGAGAACTGCGCGCACTTTCGCGGGACAAATAAATGCGGAAAAAGCTCGGGAGCAGCCGCGCGCGCGCACGCCGGTCGGACGGCGACGAGCCTCGAACTGAGGAAGTCCGGACCGCGCGCGACTTGTCAAGTTCCTTTTCGAGCCTGCGCGCTCTTTTTCGAGGCGCCTGCGCATGTGTGCGACGGGCTAAGACCAATTTCAAAGATAGAAGATTCAGCCGAGGTGGGGGGGCGGGGGGAGGAGACGCGACTGATTTTTTTTTTGTCTTCTTTCTTCTTTTTAATGCGCCGCCGGTTTTAAAAATCGCCGGAATTCGATCGAAGGCTGTTTTATTGAGGTTATCGAGGCGACGTTTACGCTGCTTTTTAATGCCCTCCGATTATAGTGGGAGTGGTAATCTTTACGACACAATTTTCTTTGACAGAACTTTTTACGTCTGTTATTTATTCCTACGAATTTTCAATTAATTTCTTTCCACGACTACTCTACCTGTTTATTTATCGAGACAACTTATTCGATCCGTCGCTGCGCGGATTGTTTTTAAAGTCATCGGTAGGAAACGGTCTAAAACCAATAATGCGGCAGAGGTAAAATTGGAAGAAGCGAACGTCAAGCGAATAACTCTGGGACGTAATAAAATATCGAATGTTCAATTAACCCGAAACGCACGCGTTTCATTTAGCCCGCCGACCGCACGAAGCAATTTCCGCCGTCGAAAGAAAAAAAAAAAAAAAAAAAAACAGAGGAATCGTCGATTTCCCAAAGCGACTGCCGCGGGAAAAAGGCGCGCGCGTCGATTGAAATTTCTGCCAAAAAGCGGCTGCGTAGGTATACGGCTCCGGCGGCTCGCGCGCCTCCGAGCTCGAAGGTCGCGTAACGTCGTCGTCTTGATACGTAAATACAGAAGCTTCTTGGCCGAGTTTTCCGACCGTGAAAGCGGGCGCGCGTGTTGCTTCATTCTGAAACGAACACGAAGGCGCCGAGACGAGGAGGAAGAGGGAGGCGGCGGCGGCTCTTCTTGCTTCGGCGGGGGTGAGGAGGGAAAACGAGAAGGGAGCGACGGACGGAAATATAATGCCGCCGGGAGAAAAGTTCCGACGGCTCGGCGTGGGCGTGCATTGCGATTATCGCTTAGAGGGGGTACGATCCTGATTACGATCGTTACGCCATTCTTTGTAGGGCGGTGCAAGTAATTGCGCTTCGAGACTTCTTGGAAGGGTTTTTTTCTTCAAGACGCATCGGCGGAGGATTTCGGTAAAATTCGATGACGCGCCGATGCTCTTCTTTTGCACGGCATTGCTGCTCTTCGTGTTTTCCGTCGACTGCTAGTGGAACGAATTATGCGGTGATATTTCCGTTAGTGGGGAAAAACTGCAGAGAATTTTCACAAGTCTGACTCTATAAATAAGAGCTTTTGCAGAACCGTTAGTTTTTTTTAAATTTGAAGTTTTAAATAATAAAGAATGGCGTTTATCAGAAAAGTATGGTTACTTGTTGGGTTTTAGGGGAACTTTTGCAGGTGGATATTCATCAATAAATTTGGACTGATAAGTGAGCGAGAATATTTGGGACATTGAAGAATCGTAAACTTAAAAATAGAAAATGAAAGCTTGCGAGACTTACCTTGTTTTTGAAAGGTTCGGGTCACTGGTCTTTCGTTTTTCACGTAGCTGTCGCTGCAAGGAGAAATTAATCTCTATTAATAAACCAAATTCTCGACGCGGATGATGAAAAAATTAAACGCCTTTGGCGCTGATTTTATTACACTCTCGTAATATTCCATCTTTTACTACTTTTTTTTTAACGGGAACAAAATACATTGCTAACGCTGAAATTTATAAACTCGCACGGAGTCACTCAAAGAACTTCATAAATCAAAGTGAATAATTAAATCTGTTCTTTGAGATATGCTGTCCAAATGAAAACAGTTTGTAAAGAATTCGAAAATAAAAATCTTTTTTGAAGGTTCCAAAATTAGTAGCCTTAATTGAAAAGTATCGGGAATATGTAGGTTGAAAAAATAAATCAAGCATCAGAAGTCAATCTGCTTACCTTATTATTGTGTATCCGCTCCTTGTAACTTTCAGACCTGTTTATATTGGAACTCTTTGGCTTACTGGAAATATTCTGCTGCACCCTGAATCGTCGTAGAAAAAAAAAAAAAAAAAAAAAAAAAAAAAGCTAGTAAGTAAGGCATACATTTCGGAAATGTCCTCCCTCGAGGAAGGGTCGTCCATGCTGTCGGTGTGATCTCCGCTTCCAAAGCCGGAAACGCGGCCTCTCTCGCTGCCGCCCCGTGCGCTTCCTGCTGGTCCGCTTCCGCGATGCTCGCCTGCGGAAAGGAAAAAGAGCGAACGTTATATATATGCGCGGCGGCGGAACTCGGATAAGGGGATAGGCCGATGCAGATTTGCTGGAACTCTAGACGCGCCTGACGTTTGCACTGAGCTTGAGATTCGCCGGGAGGGGGGAGGGGGGTGTTTATTTTGATTTAGAGCTGCTTTGCTCTTGCGACTGTTACGGTACTTTTGGAAGCCATTTTATTTTAGATTGTTTTTAAAAAAATTTTTTTAGAAAAAAAATTTTAGATTGTTTTTAAAAAAAAAAGTAACATTCAATCATTAAATATTACGCTAAACAGTTGTTTGAACAAATTATTACATCTAGAAATTGGACAAACAATTAAATTTGTATAAATTGATTTGGAATACAAATTTTTATAACAATTTAAAAAAAAGACCCGATCATTGATAAAAATGCTCTATAGTCATAGTGTATAAATTTATTTTTAATTTAAATTGCCTTACCTACCACAACTTTTTTTAAACTAGTCAAATTCGCAGTAAAAACAAATTGAGGTTTAGCAAATGAAAAATTTCATATGATTAAGTAACAAAGCGTAGCTATCATGTACTTCGTATCATAAAATTGTACAGTGTTCCATTGGGTGCGTCAAGATGACAACCGAGCACAAAAGAACATACCATGGAAACCTTCAGAGGAAGGTGTAGTATGAAACTTTTTGACTGCAATTCGAAACCGACGAAGTCAGGAAGCTATAGAACGCGAAACTCGTCTGGCTACGTATAAACTTGAGGTGACTAACCTTACCGAACTTTTTTAAAAGAACTGTTTTGATATTTGAAGGTCGAGTATTTTTTTGACTACGTGATTTAATTTCGGTACTACTAGGCATTTATTCTCATCAGCAAGAATTTAGTAGTGAAGAATAGTGTTTTGAAAGAGAATAAAGTGAAATTTCGTAACAAGATATCAATAATAATAATACATATTTATATTAAGGGTACCGGATAATTAATATTGAACAATTGACACGGTTTCAGATTTGATTGATATTGAATATATTCGATAATCTTATTATATTGAGATAATTATTTATTTATTCATTTAAATTCGTGGAAATTTGATTTCAGTGATTCTCGTCAATCTGCAATATCGCGCATCTTGTTTCGATGGGTACTGCAAGAATGTCAGGTATCTCTGTATAAATTGAATATTCCATTGCAATCTCCAAAGTCGTTGAGATGATATGAAACGTAAAATACTGTGTTTTACAGAATCTCAATTATCAAAGGGTTTAATTTGTGTAAATGTAACTTTAATTCAGATTTAAAATGACTGAATTTTCACAAAGAGCAACGTTTGCGAGTTCATTGGAACAAAGAAAGGCGCAAAATAAATATAAAGTATGTGATATTTCTCTAATAACGAATAAAAAAAACTGACATGCAAGCATTTGCTAGAAAATTTTGTAAATAATGTTTAATTTTAAGATTCCCAAAAAATAACTCGAATATTTGTTCTAATAGTATTTGAAATCAACAACAGATTATTCCTTTAAAAAAATTAATTAAACTGCACTAATCATAATTAAGTAAGAATGCGCGTAAACTGAAACTCATTAACACGTTTAACCCGATGTATCTCATCGAATTTTCAGGATAAACAAAGAGTTGGCAACTTATCCTCAACGAAATTGTATGCTAACAGTAATGAACTATTTAAAAATACTTAATAAATTGCAAAGATCGACTATGAATTACTTCACTAAATCAGGATCGTTTCGTTGTCATTCTCCATAACATCGCGATGCACTGTACTAAATCTTAAAACTCCATTGTTCTTAAGCGCACAAGTATTAATAAATAAATAACGATCCAACAAAGCACAAGCAATTAACATAACGCAAATTAATAAAAAGTTTTTGTTTTCTCTGACCTTTGCGAGGCAAAAAATCCTCAAATCTACGGGCACGGATACCAGCAATTACCAGCAAAATCCAGCAACGACTCAGCAATATTTCTCTTAGTATCCGAAGCGCCAAGTTCTAAGCAACGCGACGGCAGTACGAACGTTGAGCAAAGAGCCTCGTGGTCGCCTCGGTAAACAAGCTCGAAAAGCGCGGCGGCGGCGGCGGCGGCTGTGGCGGCCAAGAACAACGGGGGCCTCTTATGTCATATCAATTGCTCGCTCGGCACAATTAAATAATCGAGATAACAGCTCTCTCTCTCTCTCTTTCTCTCTCATCCGCCTGTGTCCCGAGCGCGTGGCCTATCGGTGTCACGTACCGTACGAGGGTGCGAACGCCGTGGGCGGGGGGATGGGGAGGGGTTTTAAGCCGAGCTAACTTTGGAGAGCGGAGCGCGGCTCTCTCTCTCTGTTTTTCAGGGGGGTGGCTGAAATGCGCGCGACGAGCGCTTCCGCTCTGCTCCGGTCGGCGGTCAGGGAGGAACTGAGGATGCGCTGCACGGCGACGGAACGGCCCGCTCGCGCCGCAACCAGTGGGGGAGGGAGGCGGGGGAGATGATTCCATGGGTATGCACCCACGGGGAGGGGGCGAGTTCGCTCTCTCGATGGGGGATGAGCAGGGGGCCGCTCTTCTTATTACCGAGAGAATTATTTAGGGCAGGTCGGTTTTTGCTTCCTTGGAAAGTCGATTATTTCTTTCAGTGTGTTGCGTTAATGCGCGAGCTGATTCAAATATTAGGCTTACTGTGCTGAGTTTTTCTGGCGGGATGAAAATCAAATAAAGCATAATCATCAAATGAATTTAGAAATCAAATAGAACGAAATGTTCAAGCCACGCTCAAGCTCGTAGACCGAGAAAAAGGAGGCCGAAAAAAGCAAGAAGCGGAAGCGAAGGCATCATCAGAGGGGCCCGATGCTTTCCGGCGCGCCAAAAATACTCCCGCGTCTTCCCCTACCTTCTTCCTCGCCGCCTCTCGTATGAGCCGGGAGCATTTTTAACGTTCACTCCGGCTCGCGGGCGCGGCTGCCTCGTACTTGATAATTGCCGGCGTCATGCCCTCCTGAAAATCGCGAGGGAATTCGCCAGATAGAGCACGGACTTGGGTTCCGTTCCGAGCCGCAGCCGTAAAACGATAAATCGCGAATTTCGACATTTTGTAATTCCCGAGATTCTTGCCCGTTGCTTCGGTTATGAATTTAATTGAGAGCTTTTTAATTGGGTGCTTATTACTCATACGGGGAAATAAAACTTAACAAAAAAAAAAAAAAAAAGAAAAACGTAACGAGTCGAATATTTATTCGCGAGTCGATAACTTTTAGGTCGTATTTTTCATTCGAATTCGTCTGTTAACGCTTCGGATAAATGCATAAAACGATATAAGGGCGAAATTGAAATATTATATTTGCACTCCCTCAATATTAAAGAAAAGTACACGCATGAAAAATATTTTGCAAATCGACGTCAGCATCAAAGTTTGCTCTACAATAATACGAATGTAATATAGAAGCTCAAATATTTTCTCTCGAAACGGCAATCGAACCATCGCTGAGAAATGGAATAATTTCTTTCTCCTCGACGCGCTTCCAAAAAATAAAGAGAAAACAAAAAAACAATTAACTTCGCAAAAAGCAATAGGCAGCTTTTAAAAACTAATGGTCCGGCTATTCGACGTCGAATCGTTTCGAACGCAATGCACGTCGAAGGCGCGACGTGCACTGGATGGGCAAAAGAGTTTCCGCGCGCTGGCTTTTTGAGCCGCTGCCAAAGGAGATTTAATGACTTCTGTCGCGGACTAATTTAAGACGTTCGCTCGTTGAGGTTGAGAGTAATCAGCCGATTTGACGAATGATGGTTTTGCGAGCTTCGCGTCTGAGGGACGGCGCATTCGCATCGGCCGGATTTTATTGGCCCGCTTTTTTGGCAGATTTTGCATAAACCAACGCGCGAATGATTTACATGAATCCAACATGCGAACCGAATGTTTTCGAAGCGAAACTTCAATTTTAAAGGCTTTCTCGGTGCTTTGTGCTGTAAAGCAGTAATTATCTATGCAGGAAAAGAAGATTACAATAACAATGCGTTATTCATCGGGAATTATTGCAGCGTTTTTTGCGATAAAATTTTCAAATGAAATTTCAAACGAAAGCTTGCGTGCGGAGTGTTTTTTGCTGCTACAGTTTAGCTCGAAGGCAAAGTAATCTTTTCTATACTCTGTCAATAGTATATAATAATCCTTTTATATGAATCTCAATTTCTAGGAAAAATATGTTTTCGACGTTTGAAATATTTGCTTATGGAAGTTAAAACTCGCGTTCCTTTTCCAGGAAATCGAATTCTATAAAGATCCTTCAAATACACGCACAAAACATTTCTGACAGCAAAAAGCATATCGCCGGAGCGCATCGACGAGTATTTATCGCTCTATTTTTTCCTTCCACGACATCGAGTTCGGCGAAGAAGGAGCTTCGCGAAACCGGGGAAAGGCGTCGATGCCCCGCGGAAAAGCTATGGAGAAAAACGCGCCTCGAAGGCGCGCGTGCAAGCGTTTAATTGAAATCAAGGAACGGATCGTCAGCGTAAAACCGGCCGATATCTCCGAGCGTCGATTTAAGTAAACAGGTTCGCCGTCGTCGACGTCGTTATCTCCGGCGCGTTAACGCACGATTATCCAATGCGCGCGAATCCCCGCCCTCTTCTTGTTATTCGCGCTTGGCGTTAGACGCATATTTGTCCGAGAGGCAAGCCCGGACTTTCAAAGTCGCGTGCTCCAACGGCACACATCTCGGCACGCATACACTGACTCGTGCGCGACTGGGAGAGGAGATGTTGCACGTCGTTCGAGAACTTCGGAGATGTGGAGGTTTCGTAAAATAATGAATTGGACATTGTGTCATTGTGAGCCGAAGTAGACCGGGTTTTTTATTTCTTTGAGATTTTTTGGTTCTTGCGCGCTGCTTGTCTAACGGAGTGAAAAGTTCTTCTTTGAGAAAGAAAATTTTTCGGTCGTTCAATTTTGCGTGGCGCGATCGGTCCGTTCAACTGTGATCTAGTTTGCGAGACATGACGCGCTGTCTAGATAATTTCCTTTTAGAAATATTTTGACAACCGGCCAAGAATGAGTCACCAATTGGCTGAAAATGGAGTGATTTCTTGTCATTTCATTTTTGAAACTTACGAAAATAAGTGCGGATGTAAAAGCGTGAGAAATGTTAATCTGTGTCCACGGTTGTTAAATAAATTACGTTATTTAGAAAAATTAACGTAAATATGCCAGCGATACTTTTCAGTTAAGAAATAATATTTGCGAATTGTAAAAATGTCACTGAATACAAAGAATTTTATGGGAAAATAAATTTTAAAATGCAACAAGCATCTAAACTTGTTTAATCATGAATATTCATTTTTTAATACAAAACGCGTCATCGTCCGAATTCGCGTTACAAGATTGTCGTCTGTCTTTTATGGTCTCATTCCACAGTAAACCGGTTTTTAAAAAAAATGTAAATTATTTCATTATAAACCTTTCGGTAACCAGTTCTTACTTTTCTATTAGAATCCTTATAATCTAAATTTTAAGAATTTTGATTGAACCGATGCATGAAGAATATTTATGACAGAATTCTCAAATATGTTTCTCAAAAATTTGAAAATTATATTTACACTTAAAATACTCATACAAGATATCTAGAATATGTACATTGTACTTTAATATGACTAATTTAAATATTCAAAATACACGATGAGTGAAAAATATGTTTCAGGTTAAACAAATAGATGAGATAAAACAAGAACAAATATTTAACAAAACTCATTATTACTGATTTCTTGTCTGTTATTATATGCAAATCGTGCAAAATCAAATATGCCAAAAACATTCTTGAAAACCATCACATGTAAAAAATACCTAAATACCCGTTCGTCACCGATGACTCAAAATTACAAATTTTTTTTCAATTCGATAACAAAAACAAAAATACAGTAAACTAAGTACTATTAATACCTATCGCATCATTATATATTATTTAATTTTATTATTTCAAGTTGTTCAGTGATACTAATTTAAAAAAATATCAATTTGCCTTAATTTACAATTGCGTGCATTCGAGCACAAAGGCAACAGTTTTAATTGATATAATTGAGTTTAAGCCAAAACTCTCTTTATATGTGCGTGTAATGCGATCCAAGTACATGAGAAAAAAGACAGAAAGACATAAAGATAAAGGTGATTAAAAATTTATCGTATTAAAAGCTAACTATGACGAGGATGACAAATATCGCAAGCCTGCAACGGTGAAAATACTGGGTTTCTTATTGCGCACATTTGAGGTAAAAGTTTAATAATTCTTTTTCCTCTTTTTAACTATGAGGCAGAATAAAAGTTACTTTTAAAAGTGCGTTGAATATATGCGTAGGTTTACCAGACTTATTAAGTGCGATAACAAAGCGATTATCGCAAGCTTTTAAAGCCAAGCGTGAAAAAAAAAACTACGCAGAAAAAATTATTTCAAGTTTTAAGGAATTTGGATTTGAAGCAATGATTACATGTTTATTTTCGAATTATAATATTTAGATGGAATTACCTATAAACGATTTTTTCAAAAACTTTATTATTATAAATAAAGGAATTTTGAATTATGCTGGGCTGATTAATTTGAAGCGGTTTTATACAAACGGTAATAAAAAGGTCACTGAAAGCAAATGTCGAATTTCAACAACATTGTCTGGATTTGTATATAAACAATATTAAAAATATTAAAATCAAAATAACATGTTGCAATAAATTTCAGTCGAGTAAATCGTTTAAAAATATTCAAATCGATCGTTCATTAATATAAAAAATGAGTCAAGTAAATAACGGAATGAAATTTGTGTTTTTGTGTCAATGTTAAAACAGAATATCTTTATAAGTTTGTTCAAGCGGAGTAAGTGTTATCTATAGCTAGCAGTTTACATTAAAATTTTACAAAGATAAAAAACAAATGCTTTTGTATTCTATACAACAATTATTAATGTAGCTCTTATTAAACTGAATAAAATTCTCATAATTAAATGAGAAGTTCTTTAGTCCATTAATTCAAAATAAAATAGTATCGCAGCTTTTTTTGAATAGTGTAGAGTGTGTGGTCTTACAAGTCACGATTATTTACTGAGCCGTTTTTATTATTTTATTTAGTGTAAACACTATCTTCGATATCAACGTACATTTTTAATTTGAGAATATCCTCAGCAATTTCAAAACAATAACGCCATTCGAACGGGTGGTACCGACTGACAAATTTTGTCAAACAGTAAATGATGCTTCAACACAATACGATAACAATATTAACCCTCTCGTTGCTTTTTTGAAATAGTTTTACTGCTTACAGGTTTAACGCTTTCGCGGAAACGCGGAGAATATCTGCAGGTATGCACAATACTTCTATTCGTATATAGAGTCTAAAAGGACATTTGAGCTTTGTAGAAAAAGAATTTATTTTCCGGTCACCGTTGGCAAAATCTCAAAGCAGCAAAATACGAAATCCTATGAAAAGTACTCGATACTGTGCATCCAGTATCGACTACCTAAACAATAATAGATGACGCATTTCGTTATAAAAATGGATAGAAACTGACTAACAGCTCTCGAGGTCTGAAGATGACCCAGAGATGCTAAAAGCATTGAGGCATCATGTGCAAAGACAATAATGATATTTGTGACTTTGACTTTTCGCGAGAAGAATTTCCTTGGTAGAACTTGAATTTACAGAGGACATTTTGACCTTAGTAGAAAGTGCACGTAAGTGCCGGTCCTCGTGTTGATCAAAGAACGTAATAGCTTAGGGCAAAATATGATTAGAAGTGTACACTGCACATGCATTAACGTGCATTTGAGATACAGTAGAAGTATGTATTTCTCACGAAAATCGGCTAGAAACGAAAACTTTCAAGACAATAAGGGGCACCTAAGATTTGATTATTGGATCGTCTCGTTTGTATTTTATTTAAAGTTAAATTTTTGAAAAAAGTAAAAGAAAATTTTGAATTTAATTATTATTAGTAAAGTAATTACTAATTTTATTATCACTAAATTGAGTAGAAACTACATATTAGTTTTAGTTGAAGAACGTAATTAACTTCAGAAAATGTATATTGAAATTGCATGAATTAATTACGTTGCATTATTTATACGTAAAGTGATTTAATTTAGTAGTATTTTTGAATCATTTAATAAATAGTAACAAGATTTTACTATTACAAACATTCCATCCAAATGTCCTCGTGAAGTTTTGCAAAGATAAAATTAAAATAGAAAGTACGTGCATGTGCTTTAATTTACGCAAATCGAGTGTTTGGCTTTATTGCACAGACATATTTGGGCGATTAAACAGAGCGATTAAAATACCCTTGTAAAATTATGTTTTTTTGTTTTGATAAATAATTAGTATTTTTCGAGTATACTCTCGTTTAAAATTTTTGTTTTATAAAAGAGCATCTACAAGCCTCTATTTATAATGCTTTTAAGTAACGTTCTAAATGAACAATACAGAAATATAAAATCGGGATGAGTGGATAAAGCTTAAATATTCATGAGTATCGCTGCTATTTAGTACTACAATATGAATATTCGCCGGAATAATTAGAGGCAGCTCGATTAACAGTCAATTTCCAGTGATCCGTTTTAACATTTAGCTCGTCGTAGCAGAATAAATTAAATGCCATATAAAACCGGCTGTTTTCGAGCATTGAAAGTCGTCAGGTTAATTCCCGAAGTACGAGCAAAATAAGTCTTAATCACCGAGCGAGTCCGCGTTGCCAGCACCAAATCCAGCTTCGGCGGCGCTCTTGAGTCTGGCCATGAAGACGTCGTCGCTGGCGGGGCTCTTGCGCCTAACGGCCAGCGTGTCCCAGACACGAGCGATCGTCGAGATTCTAGTCTTGGCCGCGTCCTTGGCTGGTCGGTGGTGATGATGCAGCTTGCTCGCGCCGGTGGCCAGTACCGCCTTGGCCTTGAACTTCCGTTGCAGCCCGCTGCGACATCGTTCCGAGAATCGCTGCCTGTAGGTCCGAGGCGTCAGGGCGAGAGGTGACGATGTCAGAGAGTTGCTCTCCTCGTCCGAGTCGTCAGAATTATTGTTGCTCTGGTCGCCGGTGTTTAGCTGGCTCGTGTTGCGCAGCGCCTCGAGCATTGGCGAGTGCAGTTCCAGCATCGCGAGTGCCGATTGGTTTTCACAGATTTCTGAACTTTTGGGTAAGAAATTAATTTCTTTTTTTCGATATTTTTCAATGTTTTGCAGGACTTATTTACTTATCAAGACTGATTTACCCGCATTGCATCTTAACTTAATTTGAACAGACTATCAACTTAAATACATGTTGCTTTTAATTAAATTCATTCTAATTAAGTAATAATAATATTGGATGAACAATACGGAATGGATTGAAAATTAGCCTTGAAAAGTAAAAAGTATTCGCCGATATTGGAACGAATAAAACGGTTCTTTATAATTTTACTCAGAAGCGCGAAAGTAAGTAAAAAATAAAGATTACCGTAATCGACGGACAAATTTCTACGTAAGCAAGTGTTACTATCACTTGTTATTAATAACAA
Source organism: Ormyrus nitidulus (assembly GCA_900474335.1). Taxonomy (NCBI): domain Eukaryota; kingdom Metazoa; phylum Arthropoda; class Insecta; order Hymenoptera; family Ormyridae; genus Ormyrus; species Ormyrus nitidulus. The sequence continues at coordinate 29,409 of UCOL01000835.1, read as the reverse complement.
ACGATTACGAATTGCAGACAGTTTAAAACTGCTTTTATCACGAGACTCGCAAAAACAGAGTTTATTCTGTTCATCAATAATTACTTTCTCCTTAATGTAAAACTATGTTTACACTGCATCGACGAATATCACTTTGTTATTTTCACTTCACTATAAACCAAAACACTTATCACACGCATTTCCTTAAAAAAAATAATTCGCCGACTTTACAGAGCCCGCTAAAAATCTTGGAGTGAAAACAGATTACCGCATAGCAAATCATCACGCAAAAGCGCCTAAACTTGAAAAACAGAAGTTAGAAAATTATGCCAAAGACGGTTCACTCCAAGATTTCAAAGCAAAAATAAAAAAAAAACGAAAAAAAAAACGCACGACGCTACTAACCAGTGACACAGTGAAAGATATCTGTACGCACGAGGCTTAAGCCAGTGACGACTACGTGCGTCGAGCGGATCCGATCGCTCCTCACTCACTGACTATAGAATCAGCCGCTCGGAGCAGCTGCTCCGCGTGAAACACACGGCACACGAACACACGCTCACACACAGGCCTGAGCTACGGAGAGAGAGACACGCTAAAGGAAAGAATTATATTTTCAAGAGGCAAGCGTATAACAGGCCAGTCCTCCCTTCCCCTCTCCGACTCCGTCGCTTCCGGTGGCTCGGCCTGAGCGTATTGCCCTTCTGACGTTCCGCGCACACTTTCCTTCTTTTCTGCTGCTGCTGCTGCTGCTACTGATTCTTCGGCTGCGCTTTTGCTTCTGTTGCTTCCTCTGGCTGAGCGATAACGAGAAAATGATAACGAGCGCTGGACTTTCGTAATGTGACTTCCAGGCAGGGAAGTCGCGCGGTTTTTGCGAGAGAATTCCTTTTTCCTATCTATATTTGCACAATGCTATTTTGAATTTTCTGAGTCAACTTGGTCGATTTCGAAATCGACTAGGATTCTAGAAAATTTTAGTGACTGTAGAAACGAGAATTAGCTTGTTATATAGTTGCATCTGGTTCTGCAGTCGGCAAAGGTATTAAAGTTACAGCATCGAGTGAGTTTCTCATCTTGCGCGCAGGATGTTTAGAAGCTTTTTTGCAATTCCGTTTCAACCTTCTTCTGCTTCGGTTGGATTTGGTCCATTGAGTACAATAAATTCATTCTTCTATGATTATTTCCGATGCACATTTAGACAGACCTTGCTTCTTCAATACTTTTCTTACGCTTCGTAAAATGCTTTTACGTTCAACTTTTCGCAGTAAAATCTCTTGTGCAGGAAAAGTACGTTCGAATAGAATTTTTCTATAGGCGTTACACTTGCACTTGTAAGTCACAATTTTTCTGTAGAAAAAGAAATGCACAATTTCCGGCTCCAATCAGCTTAATTCACTCTCTTTAAACATTTCATTCAAGCTGTTCTATTTCAGTTTACTCATTTCAATTCACTGCATGTACACACTTACGATGAGCAGAAGAGACACAGTTTCGGACAACCGCAGAGCGCCGCATCAGCTGCTGCAGCGATTGTGCATGAACAGGACGAACGGCAGAGTAAGTCGTAGCTAATAAGCGGATTTCCGCGATTATCAATTATGCCGAATTACGGGGTGATTGTTTTTATCTATCTCTCTCTCTCCATCCACTTTTTCCTTCCAACTCGGTTGCAAAAGATTTCTGTCAATAGTGATCGTAGATGCACTCCGGTTAAGCGCCTATTTTAGAAATGACGTTGTTCACTATTGACTCGACTGTTTTTGTTTTTTAAAATAAATTTCAACGGAAGAGGACATGTTTTGGATGAGATCGTTGTAACCTTCATAATTTAAACAATAATTTGTCAAAATTTTTAATTGAAAGTTCTTTGCGCAAACTCAGAATATATTTTTTAGGATTTAAATAATTTATATATTCATTCAATATTCTTGTGAGTTTATCATTTCGTTTTGTAAATTAAAATTTTTTGACATAATTAATTTTACATTCAATTTTTATTTCAAACATAAATCTATTGAAAAAAAATTTTAATTATGATTTTTTTTAATGTTTAATAAAGCATGAAATTGATTAAAACAGTGGATGTTTCATTAGAGATAAACACGTATGATTAGTGTCGCCATATTATGACGTCACCTCTTAAAATGTTATTCGTAATAGCATGCACATATGTATGCGAATCGTGCTTCATGTGTGAAGACTTGAATAGAGGTGCTTGGGGAAAGGCAAGAAAGACTTGCACATAGTCCTATATAAAATAGAATTTTATGAAAAAAATTAGTTAAAGATTATTTGTAAAATTCTGCAATTTATATACTAAAGATTTTCGAATTTTGCCCTTTATTAAAGATCGTTGTACAGGGTGTCTGCAAAGCCTATTGGATTTGTTCAGAGTTCAAAAATTGAACCAATCTTAGACGAGTTATAGATTAATAGTTGACACAATTCCTACTTTTACGCGCCCATAAACTTCCAAGATCAAAACCACCGCAAATCGTTCGCTTATCGTTTTGCAAAGTTTCAATACTGTTGCAAAAGCCGTCTATCGCGCAATTTTCATCCGACTTCGTAAATCCGCACCCATTCTATCTATCGCTTGACAAAAGATAAAACCGACGAGCGCACGCGGATATTTAGGGTCAATCGAGTTCATAGTAATAACATGCGCTCTTGCGCGCGAACGTGACCGCCTCTGCTTAAGCGCTCTCTCTTTCTCGTAGACTTGGCATCGTTATTCCCTGTCGAAGCTAACCTTGAGAGTGCGCGACTTCGTGCGCCGGTTTATCACGGACGCTCTAGAGATATACCATGTGCTCTGAACGCTCGAGCTTGAAATCAATTGTTTGTCCCGGAGTATATGTCTCTTTTGCTAACTAACAGGAATTGGTTTCTACGAAATGCGCTCCCTTAATTAGCGGAACTATTTTAGAAATTTTCTTGATTTAGTACAGTGCAATAATTTGTGCAGTTATTTGAAATTCATGACAATCAAAGTTACCGTAAGCAGTTGAGACAAAAATGGGTTATGGGTTATTGAAAACTGATCTTTCAATACATTTTTTTTTAATTATAATTATCTGATTATTCTGATTTCTTATTTTTAAATATATTTTTTAAAAGATGTGTTTTGAATCTCAAACTGTATTAAAATTTAAAGCAAGTGATAAAATAAAATACTTACCGTTTTCACCATCCGCTACCGGACTGTTTTCTTCTTCGCTCCTTTTCATACGTTCCACTGGAAATAAATATATACAATTAATTTATTTATTCGTTGATTTTTTTATAGTGATATTAGATTTAAATTGAAATAACTCACTATGATAGGACGGAGGTTTCTTTTCCGGAAGAATGCGCTCCATTAGTTTACTTATACGATCATTACCCTTATCTTTTCTTACTAAAGGTCCTGGACAGTTCTCTTCAACGATTCGAACACATTGTCGATGAACATTTAAAGAGCAATCTAAAATTAACCATAAGATTAACAATTTTATAAATTAATTTCATTATTAAAATTTGTTCATTTAAATAAAGTGAAACTCACTTCCACATTGATAGCCCTGAGGACCAATTCCACCGATAATAAACTGGCAGTGATTGCAATAAGTGACTGTAAAATACTGATTGGCGACGAAGTGGTGACCTCTTACTGTCATTTTTTTCGCTTTAGCGGCGCTATTAAATTTAGCTTTAATATGAGACTTATCTTTTGCGACGAACGTCGGCACGCGGTCTAAAGATATCGGTCGCACTTGGAATACTTTTGTTAAAACTGTAGCAAGACTAGCTGCTGTTGTAAACTTTCGTTGATCAACATTTTCTTTTTCAATATCCTCTCTGTAAAAAAGTAATCAATGTCAATAACATTAAAAGAAAACAACTTGATCGTCCAAAGGACTAAGCCGTGTTTTACACTCACAAATATGTTTCCATTTTTGGTAAAAGGTATGTTTCAATAATCTTAGTTTCTCTATTTTTATCACAAGCGCTTTCATCAAGCATCGCATCGCTTGGTCCAAAAAGCGTACCTAGCCCAGCCGTTCTTTTTTGTTGAAAATCAGCTAATTGTTCATTAAGTTCCTCTTTTGCCCGATTTCTTGCTTTCCAAAATATCTGAAAATACATTATATTAATTAAAAAAAAAGAGTGACATTTAAGATTTATTTAATAATAATTATATAAATGAATTTACTCTTCGCAGAATTTCTTCCTTGTCTGATTCCTTTTGTAATACATCATCGATTTCACGAGCAACATTTTCATCTACATTATTCAGACGTAGAGGCTAAAATAAATTTTAAATATTCAGAAAATCAAAATTGACAAATTAATAGTAATATTAACTATTAGCAATAGTATTTTTTTTACTTACAGCCCCAGGTACAAGAAAACTTGAATGAATTTCATAAGCCCACTTTCTCATTTCCCTAGCATTTCCTTCCTTATACAGATCAGTTATGAGATAAAATAACTGAAATTACGTAAATAAAATGATTTAGTATCAAACAGTTATTATTTTTTAATAATATAATCCTTTTATTACCAGGCTGGAGGGATCGCTGTTAGAAAGTACATAATTAATGAAAACAGCTAAATGAGCATGATGTTGCCATAGCCTAGATAGTAATTTAAATGGTCCATGATCTTCCAATTGGCCCTATTAAAACGAAAAATAGTCTTAATCAAATTTTCTTAGTAATACAAGAAACATGATTTGAAAACTATAAATGTAGTAAAAAAATAAAATAAAGAATTTTATGTATATTGTATATTCTTACAACTTCTTGATCGCTCATATCGTCGTCTTCCATTGACATAATTGGTTGCTGAATCATTGGCAGTCCAGGATTACATCTATCAAACACGCTATGTGATCTTGGCGAAGATGCTGCATTGAAGTTGTCTATAATACTCTAGAAAATAAACATAAATTCAGTTATTCAAATGACAGGACAATACGAAGAAGAAGAATTAAAAAGTGAAGTCTTTAAAAAATTGTATTATTTTTAACACTAAATAATTTATAAAATCGTTTAAGTCGATATAACATATCGACATTCCAGTCCCTTAGACTTTTATTTGTTGTATATTGAAAATTTTGGAAATTATCTCTTCGTAGTATCCCTTTCGTTTTAGCTACATAAAGCGATATTTTCAGAAATCTTAACATAAAAAGATTAAAAGAATTGTAATAAAGTTAGTAAGTTCATTAGAAAAGTGTTTTTACGCAAAGACGTTGGATAAAATCTTAGTGATCATTCATTTATTAATTTTTTTCAAAAGCTCAGAAAGTTTGATTAAGTAATCTTTTTAACGAAAGGGTACTTAATAAAAATGAAAAGACACAGCAAAAATATTAAAATGTTAAAATATTTAAAAAACTCTTTAGGCCATAAATATAAACAAATAATGCATTTACCTCGTTAAGAGTAGAGCTAGAGCCATCGGACAAAGTGGGAGCGGGGTAAGGTGGAGGCGGAGTGCCAGGAGGCGTTCTGTATCCTGGAAGGTCATCTAAGTCGATGCAGCTGTGTCGTCCACCAGGTCTTGGAACGAAGCCCGGTGGCGTTAAGTCGCTCATGGACTCGGAGGCAATCAGTCGCCTACTTGCCTCTGCCGGTGAAACGATACCAAGTTGCTCCGGACTGGACTTTGTGCGTTGGTGTTTGTTCAGGGAACTTGGTGAACTAAGGTTTGCACCCTGTGAGAACTGCATCAAGTGATCAATTAATATTTTCTCTCTTTAATTTGATTCTTTCAGAAAATAAGTGTGTAATGTAGAAAATTGGGAGTTTGACTTTGCTGTTGCCTAAGTTAAGTTTTTACTGAATTTTCGTGATAATAATTTAAATAAAATTACATTGGTTGAAAAAAATTTGAATGGAATAAGTCTAATAATCTAATTTTCCAAATCAAATTAACTTTCTATTTTTTGAAAATTATTTAGGATTACTTTGAGTGTTAGTATTGTAAAAAATACATATCGTTTTTATAATAAAGGATTTTACAAATAAGTAATTAAAACATAAACTTTAACCAGAGTATATATACAATAAATTAACTAGATACATATACGTTTGTGCTAAGTAACTGCATTCAAATTATTTTTATGCTTAATTAAATGATCAATTTGCAGAACATTTTTCGTTTCCGAAATATTTTTGTGACAGTATTCATGGAAAACGAAATCTACATACAGTTTTTCAGTTTTTCTTTAGTTAAAGTCATACTGCTTAACGAAATTCATTCTGCAGATAATCGTAATGTAAAAACAGTTTTACCTTTATGAAAATGAGTAATTTCAATATTTTAATGATTTTAAATATTAATATTAAACCGCATAAACATGTAAATACATGACCGATGAGTGCTCAGATGAACAAACTTCGATGAACAACACCTCCAGTGAAACCAGTCCCGAGATTCGTGTTTTCGAAGCAAAGTGCATCAACAAAGTATCACTTATATAAAATTCAATAAAACAAAATCTCATTTTCCAATTGTTATGAATTGAATTTTTTTTTTATAAAACCTTAATGTTTAAGAAACTCTGTGAATGCACAGTGTCTTTCAGTGGTAAACTTAAAAACAAAAATTAAAGAAAGAAGCACAGGATGTGAAAACTAGCCTACTTACAGAGTTAGGTATACCACTGGCGATGGGAGGCGTTAAGTGTCTCTCCGGCTCTGACTGAACTACGCTCTGTGAGTTGGGAGGTGGTCGTGGTGGCAAAGGTGGCGGAGATAGACTCCGCATGGATAAGGATTTACGGGAGGGCAACGGCGGCGGAGCGTCGCCACCGCCGCCGCTGTTCGAGGCTTGTGCGTGCTGGTTCACGGGAGAGGAGACGTTTGTTACCAACGAGCAAAGCTGTAAGACACAACAAAAGCCGGTAAGGTTTTCCTTTTTGATTCCTTTATTTTGGTTAGCTAAGCATCGCTAACAAAACGAAAAATAAATAAACTTATCAACAGCCAATTTTATTTAAGAAACATCCAAATTATCACATGCATCTAATTATTGTTCTATTAATTTTTACCAATAATTTGGACTGCTTCTACAACAACAAAAATTAATAAAGATCCATTTTACACGTAAATGTGGTGTCCTCCCCATAGTGATTTACGTTATTATCCAAAGCTATAATTCCGTTTTATAGTTTTATAGTGTATTCGTAAGTGCGTTAAATGGTGAATTGTTACATTGTTTAAAAACTGTGTACCCAAAAAAGTTATGATTCTAAATTAAAATAATTCTAATTCATTATTTTAACAGAAATATAATGCAATTAGTATAATGTTTGTTTTTACAGAAAAATCAATATGGAATCTTCTTTAAATTCTTATTAATGTTTTTTACATAAAATTTTAATGTTTCAGAAGAATAAAATATTGAATTTATAAGCTTAATCTGAATTAGAATTATCTTAAAAACGTATTTTTTAAAACCAAGAATGCATTGTATGATTGTATACGACGATTTGCCATTTAAATTAGAATATACTTATATACTGATTTTAAAAAAGTGGATTCCAATATGTTTTACAGTGATTAACGGATTAAATTGACAAAAAAAATTATGTTGATTATATTAAAAAAAATTACTGCAAACACATAGGCTACAGATAAATATTTACATGAAATTTAAACACACTTAATGCAAGCTTGAAAGTAATAGATTATAAACATTTATGATTCATACTTGATCGAGTGGCTCTTGTAACTTTTTCAATCTTCGTTCTGCATTGGCAAGTTCTGTTTGCAAAGAAGCAATGGTATTTGTATTTCCAGCACCTGCTGCAGCTTTCGCTAATTCACTCCGTATTTTATCGAGATAATTTTGTTCATTTTCTAGCATAAGTTGCAACGTTAAAACGCGTTGAGTCTCCAGTTGTCGTCTTTTTTCATGCTACAAGAAAATCATTATTATTAAACTTTCTTGCTATTTGCGATTAAACGATTAAAATTAATTGTCAAAAAGTTACATCAACTGGTTGCGGTCCGGTGATCCTTTCTGTACAAGAACCAGGAGCGGTCGCGGATCGATGGACCGCACTTGATGTGACAGGAGAAACTAAAACAGAACTTGTTGATAAGGTCGTTGGGCGGTGATGCTGAGATGAAGATAATCCGGTCGCCATTGTTGTAACAGGTTCTTGTTGTACTGTCAAAACTACTTGTGTTGATGCTAAAAATGAAAAAAGTATAAAATTAAAAATGAATATATTACTATTCTTATAACATAAAGATTTTCTCAAACTTTATAAATAACATAAATAGTTTTTATATTTAGGATCTTCGTTTTGCCGTTTCAGTAAATTCTAAAATATTTAAAGAATGAATTTTTAACTATTTTTGTAACAATAATCAATTCCCTGATTTAAAAGTTTATAGGACAAATAATATCCGCATATGGTACTCAATAGAACATTTTTTCCGTGACTTTAAGTCGCAAGTTCTCCATCGACTCAACTCGACCGATGAACGAAAGCAAGACAAATTATGACAGAACTGAAGGTGTCAGCGCTATAAACACTATGCTTACATCATCACGCCTCAAGCTCACTTCAGAATACTGACACAAGATGCACATGTTTTCGTATGTGTGCATAAATGAATACGTGCGTATACTATTTACATAGAAGTTCGTAAAAATGAACACTATTCAATTAGACTAACAACAGTATATTTTGAAAAATGTATAAGTGCAAATTAGTATAATTGTGCGCTATTGATTTTAATTTGTAACAATTATAACAATTTATTCATTATTAAATTACTTACTTAATTTTAAAAAAATATTTAAATATTAGATACCGACATGATTGATAAAACTATTTTAAGTAAATGTATCAAACATTGTGTTAAATAATTGAGCTTGTTGCATTAAATAAATAATTTACTCACATTTAATAAGTTCAACAACTTCTGTATGAGTTGATTGCATCACATTTACTCCATTCACCTGAAAAATAAAAACAAATAATTAAGTAAAAATTTTTACAGGAATTTTATTATTGACATTTAACAAAGTTATAAGATTAAAAATTAATAAAAACTTTAGAATCAAACTTTGATTATTGTTCACCCAAGGCATCGTAAAATAATTAAAAATATAACTTTCAATTGAAGAAAATAGATCTCAGCAGATAATAAAAATAGTGCAATCTTTTCTTATTCAGCTTGTGCAAAGAAAACCAGTGCAACCTCCATTAATCATTGCATGTCTCAAGCAATCAGTATTTGTAGCATGTGTTAAACACGAATCAAATTATTTCAGAGTACAATTTTATTACATGAGTAAGTTATTCAATGGTTCTACATTCAGTTATTTGGTTTTCATTGAAAAACGAACGAATGTCCTCGGTACAAAAATACTCAAAATTTAGATCAAACAAATTGGTAATAAATCTTATGTTATTTTTTTACTTTAAACTGTAACAAATACAACTTTTTCAGTTTTTATCCAATGATTTTTTTCGATAAAACGTGTGAGTTTCTAAATTTACTTGTAACTCAAGAACAAGTTTGTCAAATATGAGTCATTTAACTGCATACCATTATACTACCTCTTACTTGTTTTACCTATTAAAAATGAAGAGTCGTCTTTTTAAGAGTCTGTATTCATGATATTTAATATCAGTTCTCTTACAGCATTATTATACTATTAATTAAAATTAAAAAATGATTGCAGTATTTTTTCCACTATGAACATTTTGTATTTTTAAAAATTTATTTAATTATTTTATTTGGTTTGTACTATATTTTTCTTATAATATGTAATCTTCATTAAATTGAAAAAAAAATTGAAAATTATCTAAGTACATTTTGTACACAACATTTCCTTGCAATTTCATGCAGGTAACACATAAATTTCATACTAATTAAATACATTAATATTATACATTATTTTATAATGTATATGCTTTGATGATTGCTACATAATAACACCAAAATATTGCAACATGAATAAAGTAAAAGCTTGCACTACATAGTATGCAAGAATATTCATGCATAATACACATACACACTGCACAGTGACAATGATTTAACATTCTTTAGACTCCTTATTATATAATATATACTAAAATGTATCGAATTAAATTCACCTTGATGATCTTGTCACCTGCATGAAGGCCAGCTCTTGCTGCTGCACCACCTGAAAAATTAAAATATGATTTAGATTGTTATAGAATGTAAAAAGTATTAATTTAATAATAATTTTTAATTTATCAGTTTTTATTTTCTAAATAATTATTTCCCTTAAATAAATCCTTATATTTGTCTTTTATTTTATCAATTTAGTTTGTAAATTAAAGAATATATTTCTTAGTCTTACACGTATTTAACATTTAGTGACTTTCACAAAATACTACTTTGATGTTTACCTTCTTTGACAGACTGAACATAAACTGGATAATCTCCTGAAACTTTCATCCCATATCCAGCATCATCTTTGTAGACAACCAACGTTGCAACAGGAACCGGCTCACCGATTCTACTGCCGCCAACACTGTGACGCAGGGCTGTTGTTCCATTCATCCCTTCTAAAGGCTATTGAAAGCCAAATAAAATTGTAATGCTCCTAACGCCGTCTGCTTGGATAATCTACTTAAAAATAAGACAGACAAAAATTTAATAGTCCTAAATCACTTTAACATTCAAGTTTAAAATTTAATACCCTTTTTTATAGAAAAATAACATTTACAAACAGTAAAAATAATAATCTCTTTACATAAAATAATTAATTTTTAAGCTTTTATTTAACTGAATCTAAAATTTTTTAAAAATATGTATAAAAAAATGTATCGGTTCGAAATACTTTCTTTTACGAACAATATATTCTTTCAGATATAAATTCATTATTTATTTTATCAGCAATTAATCTGCAAGGATTACTTATGATCACATGAAAAGTTTCATTTGATTAAAATTTCTTAAACAATAATATTATTTGAAAATAAATGTGAATAACATCCAACAATAATATGCATAAAAGGCAGACCAAGATATTTACATAAAATTTAACATATTCATAGATAAATTTAAGTCTTATCTAAAAAAGATACATATACTGCAGAACAAAGTGCATAACTAAATATAGACTAATCTTCAAAATCAAAGCTTAACAAAGTCAATCTTTGTTAGATACCATTACGATGACACAAATAATCAGAGTGCTACACCTGCTTATGTTTGTTTTTGATAGAAAAATTAAACAAAGCACCAAAATTTTCAATTCCAGCCATATTAACAAATGGAAATCCTGTTTATACAGGTCTATATATCCACATATAGCAAAAGCAAAACATAAAAATGATCAAGAACTCATTATCAACTTACCTATCAAAACTATCATCTCCATGTTTTTATAGAGCTCGTCATGCTATGTAGCATTGTCGCAGTAATAATGCCTCTGTCCGAAGACATGTAAGTCTGTTGCACCACCTTCCTCTAATCCAAAAACTCACATCACAGTCCAGAAGTCCATTGATAAGTGCACTTTGGCTACAGAAATCCATAAACTTTGGACACGCACTTTCTTGCCGCCAGGCTCATAAAATCCGTCGTAAGGATGCAGTATTGTGCAGCTCAGAAAAGCCAACTCCAGAAGTAGCTCTGAAATGTAGGCAAGCGTTCCGACCCCTCTTCTTACAACGACGGCGTCGGCGACGGTGCGGTCAATTGTCATAACAACAAAAGGAGGCAGGGCACGACCATGGCTCGCAGCTTGGATTCGTGACGATGACGAGGACCACGGGCGAGCAATTATTGTTACTCTCCGGCTGTTTGTGTGTGCTGTATGTACAGCCGCCGCCTCTCTTCTCTCTCTCTCTCTCTTTCTCTCTCTCTCTCTCCTTGCTTCTCTCTTTTCTTGAACGACACTTTCACGGCAGCATATTTCGGCGTCGTTGAAGCCCGGGCCTCATCTCCGAAGCCTCCTTTTTAAAAAAAAAACAACATACACACGCGCAGACTCACAGGGCTGGCTGCTCTCTCTCTCTTTCTCCAGCAGCGGTTGCGCTGCTTTCTACAGAGCGACGGCGTAGACGCTGCGTCGTTGATAGGCCACGTCTTAGGCCCTGGTTTCTGCCTCGTCAACGATGTCCTCGTGATCCTGCTTTCTGCGAAGGCATATACGATGGATATTCTCTTTCTCTCCCTCTCTCTCTGCCTCACACACGAGAGAGAGGACACGACGATTTTCTCTTTCGCGGGCGTCGACGGTGTTGATCTTTCTCTCTCTCTCTTTCTCTCTGTGCTCTAGGCACGGAGCGGAGCTCCCTTACACACACATCATTTCCTATGATCTCGCTCTCTCTCGCGGCGCTCGCATCTCTCCTTCTTCGTCTCACCGCGCGTTCCGCCTGAGAAAAGCCGCGAGCTAGCGACCGCGCGCGAGACTCTCCAAGCTGCCTGCCTGTACGTACGTATATCCACATGCGTGTATGCAACGCCGTTGTACGTGCAATACAGATACAGCTATGTGCGCTGCTCCGGGCTCCGTCTCTGTTCTTCCTTTGCGCTCTCTGTTACATCGCGAACGAGGGAGAGAGAGAGAGTCAGAGCAACCGCGATCGTATCGCCTGTTTCCGTCTCTCTCGCTTTCTATGAGCGGCATATATACTCGTACACGTCACGTATGTATACGCGTGTTTTTAGTTGATTCTCTCTCGTTTTGTCTGTCTTTCTCTTTTACGCTGCAGCGTGCTTTGGTTAAGCGGCGCTCGCAGTGCGCTCCGGTTGATGTTGACCGAGCGCGTACGCGTATGTGCTGGGCATGTGTGCAAATGTCTGAGGGGAGCCGCGGGAGGCGGACGTTGACGTGAACGGAAGAAAAACACCTAACAAGTGGCAGCCATCTTAACATGTAAGATGGCGCTGGCGGTCCTGATATTTCGCGGAACTGGAAATTCTTGCCGTCATTCTTTAGTCTCCAACTTTGCAGTTTACACGTTCTGTGCCTTTTTACAGCTGCCCTTTCCAGTTCTCTGGCTGACCTTTTTAATCTATTTACATGTGATGCCGGTCTGTTTCTAATTACTTTGTGTCACATTAGCTTTGTACTCTAAAACTCATCATCATGAATAAGCTAAAGGCAGTATTTCGGAGAATATATATATAGTTGATAAATACGTTATTTTCCATTTAATTGGAAATTGAAACGGTGTTTGGCTTTAGAAAGGATATAAATAATCTTGCTTAATTTCATTGTCCAGACATAAACGTGCAAGGGATACATTAATTCGCTAAAATAGAAATACGCACAAGTTTGCCTATATCAGCCTATGTATCACTAGTCGAGTCGCGTTATGCATGAAACTCACAGCGTAGAAACTCGTAGAGTAGAAACTTGATTTTCTCGACTTCCGCTATTTTAAATCTGCCATAAAGTTAATTGATTTCCATACAGCATTTCTGACATTTAAACGAGAATAGGTAATTCACCTTGAATCAAACATTTTCGGCGTTCCAGACTATAATAATAGCTATATAGCAGGCGAGCTGCGGGATCCGTCGATCTTGTTTTTATTATTTTTAGTCTTTTCGTTGGTGGGATTAAGTTGTGTGAACTGCATTTTCGATAAATTCAGTTAATTAATTATTTATTTAGATAAATTCTTCAGAAAGAACCCGAAATTGCCAAGGTATCGCTCAGTCGTTTTAAATTTTCTGGTGGAGAATGATATTGTTTCCGCTGAGCACGAGGTAGCTGATCATCAGCTCCAGCAGGTGTGCTTTAACATGCGTGGAAATGGTTCCTCTATACAAATGAACTCCATAAGAGACCAGAAGTTGCCAGGCGCTACATGGAAATCCATGATAGAATATCTTTGTTCACACCTACAACGATCGAAAACTACAGGGAATAACATCTTGAATCCCGTGATAACTATATAACCGTAAGGTTGATCCACTGTCGACCATTATAAGAAGTACCGCTATAGATTCACGCTTTTCGTCTTTATATTCGTGATTTCAAATTTTATCACAGTTTTTTTTTAATCTTCTAAAATTACTATAGCACTTAATTATTGTTCCATTCATCTATTGTTTCATTCATCTTTTTCAAGGAGATCGCCGACCAATAGATCCAAAATAAGCTAATAATTACTTTCAAATTACCAAAATTGCAAAATGATTTTTATATTTCATAAAATTCTGCTTTGAAATATGTTGACTCTTAACAAACACTAAATGCACGTTCAAAAAGAGGTAGAATAATTGATTAAAAGTTTACAAACATTCGCAAAAAAACTGTCCTGAAAAAAAAAATTACAAAAGTTTGCGAAATTATTGTTCGCGTCAATGAGTGAATGAGTCTGCTGTTCATTATAAATACTAAATAAAAATGAAATTAGTATAAGGTGACGTTGATCAGTAGCATCGCTGTAGATCGATCTTGATTGTACGAAACTTTTACATTCTATCATTCTAATCAATTGGCATTCGCGATAAAAGAATTTTCTGTTAATTACAATTTTCTTTATCAGTTCAGATTTTCAATCGCTACAATCTTTACGATATCATTTTTGATGCCAATGTCAATCTTAATGAAGAAACGTGTGTAGACTTTAAGCGTTTGTAAAATAAATAATCAATCATTAAATTCATTGAATCGTATAGTACGCATAAAAAATCATCAAGAACTTAAATTTTATTATACACATTTTACTTTTGTTTTTGAAAATAGTTGAAACCGTTAATTATATTTACCAATGTTAAATGAGACGGAACACTAAAAACCTGATTGATCACTATTTTTAAAATTTGTTTTTTTTTTCAAGATAAACAATATATAGTGTAGAATATCCATTAATTCCCTTCTCAAAATTAACTTATTAAATCTTTATTCCAAAAAGAAGAAAATTTACTCTTACAGGAGGTAATCTCGATAATCTATATAATTGATTAGTTGCGTTGTATTTTGAATTAAAAAGATATTAAAATAGAAGCAAACAATATAATTGTAATTTCCACTCAGAATTGCATCATTATTCTTCTTCAGGTACAAAATTAATTATAAGTAATGTTAATTAACTGTCCATTTTACAACTTTCACATAAAGGAATGAACTAATTGACACGCAAAAGAATTACAATTAAGAATAATTCTTTAAGTCAGGTACTATTATTGCAACAAAATAGAGTGCAGCTGTGGCCTGTTATTATTATTATTCTGATTAATCCTTGAAATCCATCAAAACCGATTCACTTATCGATCGATTAAAGAGCAATCACTTCCTGACAAAACTTTTTCGTTTTTAATCACGCTTCTTATCAATGTACACATT
Organism: Ormyrus nitidulus; assembly: GCA_900474335.1. Taxonomy (NCBI): domain Eukaryota; kingdom Metazoa; phylum Arthropoda; class Insecta; order Hymenoptera; family Ormyridae; genus Ormyrus; species Ormyrus nitidulus. Next base: position 14,130 of record UCOL01000835.1, on the reverse strand, counting down.
CAGCTTAGTCAATGCAAATCTAGTTAAGAAAGCATAAGATAAACAATGAAGTATAAATATAAGCACTAGTAATCAACCAACAACATTATTTAGTCAAAAGTTGTACAAGTGTCAGCACGAATTTCAAGAAAGATGAAACTTTTCGTTGGGGCATTTCTATTAAGTTTTGCGATAGCAGCTTACGGTATATTAAAAGTAGTTTTGTTTAATAATAACATAAAGTTAGATTTCAAGTGTTTGCTATGTAAAAAAGAATCAAAAACATTTAAAACTTTAAATACAAATCGAGAAAAAAATTGTAATAATTATGAATGTTTTTATCGAAATTATTACTTCCTGGGAAACTTTATTGAAAACATAGACAAACGGACGATAATTTTATAATATTCAATTTAGAATTTATTGGAAAACGTACTCCATGTATTATAGTAATTTTTACTACCCTTGTATAAAGCCGCGTATAATATAAATACTTAATGTTTTTCAAAGTTAATAGTTTGCAAAAAATAATTGCGTTTCCATTTTAGCTGCTCCAAGAATAGTTGGAGGTTCGGATGCTCCAGATGGTAAATATCCTTACCAAGTATCTCTCAGAAGTTCATCTCACTTTTGCGGAGGTTCAATTCTGAATAAACGATGGATTCTCACCGCTGCTCACTGCGTGCAATAGTAAGTTTATGAGCTGTTCAATTGTCTTTCTTACAAACTTTTATAGATCAAAATCATTACTTAAATTATACATTTACCCATAATTCTTTCAGTAAGGGACATAAATCAGTAAAAATTGTAGCTGGTACCAATTTACTGAAAGGTGGCAAAGAACAGGTTTACCAATCTGAATACGTTGCTTGGCATGTGGATTTCAACTCTTGGGAATTGACTAATGATGTTGGAATAATTCGGGTTGATCGTGACATTGATTTCAACGAGAAAGTCCAGCCCATCGCTCTTCCAAACGAAGACTTCAGCAAAGTTGACTACCCTGTAGTTCTTACTGGTTGGGGTTCGACTTCGGTATGTGATATCAAATTTTACAAGACTTGTGTTCTAATACATCACTATAAATTTTTAAATTTAAGCTTCATATGATTATAATATCAAAATTTGTTTTTCTTTTTAAATAATTTATAATCTAGCTGGGAAGCTCCGCTCCAAATAACTTACAAGAGATCAACCTCAAAGTTATTAGTCAAGACTTATGCAAGAAGAAATTGCAGATGTCCCTTACCAATTCACATATCTGTACTTTAACTAAGGCTGGAGAGGGTGCTTGTCACGTAAGTTTTATAAAAACTAATAATCATTATATCTCGTTTTTAATGAATACTAATACGCTGACAAATAATTTACTTATTTACTTGTTATAATTAAGTAAATACTTTCAATACAAAATAAATTTGCAATTTTTAGTAGCACATTTCAAGTAATCACTGCACATTAAATATTTTACTATTATACGTAAATTACAAAATGTTACAGGGTGATTCTGGTGGTCCTCTCGTTGCCGATGGTATCCAAATCGGTATTGTTTCTTTTGGTCGTCCATGTGCCAGGGGAATGCCTGACGTCTTTACAAGAATCTATACTTTCTTGAACTGGATTAATGCCCAAATGGAAAAATTTGAAAGTAGTTAAAAATGTTAAAAAAATTTTTTATAAGTTTTATACGCAAAATGAACTCTAAAGTATATGAAAAATAATAGTTTCCTATTTTTATACAGAAATTTTAATAAATATTTTCAATATTCTAAACTGTGTTGACTTTTTGTGCTAAAAATTGCCCTTAATTAAAAAATCATCCATTTATCAGTTGTCACAGGAGTAAAAATATTTATGTTTCAATATATAGTTCTGACTTTAAAATACAACTTTTTGGCCACAATAACAAATAAAATTAGTATCTTTTTTAAATGATTATTTCTTGATTCACTAATATTATTCGAAAAGTTTTATTAATAAATCTTATAAATTTTACGAATCATTTTATCTTTTTTGTAAGTTTTCATATCAGACGATAGTGGTTCACGATTAACAGATGATTGAGAATCTCTATACGATAAAAAGTTCAAACTCCAAATTTTTTGGTTCTTTATTAAATTAATTAATTCAGTTTTTGAAAACTATATGTTATATCTTAGATGAGTATAAAAGTTATAGAATAAATTCTAGATCTAGAATTATTTAAAAAATGATTAATTATTTACAAATTAGTTAATAAACTCATAATAGAATTATAAAACCTGAAAAGAATGAATTAAGTATAAAATGGTGTTTGTATTATAAAAATTAAGAAGATCTGCGTACACGAAGAATGTAAATTTTTTAATAATTTATATTTTTATAAAAATGATAATTTTCTAAGAATGGAAGTTCTTGATTATTAAAAATGTAGAAAAGAATATATTAATTAGTCTCTGATTGACACTGATGATTCATCTAATCTAATATGCCCATTGAAACAAATTCTTTTATTTACATCATATTATATTATGTGGATATTCGCCAGTCGTGATACTAATAATCTTTTAGAAAATCTTAAAACTTTGATACCGTAGTAGAAAAATCTAATCTCAGTTAATCATATTTTCACAATTTTTATTATCCGAAGATAAGATTCATCTTCGATAGTAAATAATAATAGTCAGGTGATCATAGAATAGTGCAGCTTATATATTTTCGTGGAAACACGTGCATACTTTGGAGTTCAATAGATAAAAAATCAAGATATTCAATAAAGTATATATAGCGGATAACACGCGTGTCAAGCGTTAGTGAAATTCTGAAACCCTAAAGATGAAGGTTCTCCTTAACACCCTCGTTTTGTGCCTTGTTGTAACAGCAACCCATGGTAAATAAGTACTAATTAATATTAATTAAAATATTAAAATAAGCTCTCCTTTTCTTAATTCTTAACATATTTGTTTTTATATTTTATATTTTTTCTAATATTATAAAAAATTGTGAAAAATTAACGAAATTACTTAATAAATATTGTCAAATTATAGCTGCTCCAAGAGTTATTGGTGGTAATGATGCTCCTGATGGTAAATACCCATATCAAGTATCCCTTCAAACCTATCGTCATTTATGCGGTGGATCAATCATCAGTAAAAGATGGATCCTGACTGCTGCTCACTGCCTTGTAAAGTAATTATTTGTTTTAATAATTCATCTGATAAATAATTACTTACGATAATATAATATTATTGTGTAGAAGCTCTTATATAAATCTACCAACAATAATTAATAAACTAAGGCAATGATTTGTTCTGTTAAATAATAGCAAGGACGCTGACAGTATTAAAGTCTTTGCTGGAATCAACAAACTCATCGGTGGCAAACCTCAGATCTACCAGGCTGATTACATAGTTTTCAATAAGAAGTTCAGTATGTTAAAACTCAACTCCGACATTGGTTTGGTGCACGTAAACCGCGACATTGAATATAACGAAAAAGTTCAGCCAATTTCCCTTCCCGTTAATGACTTCACCAAAGTCAAATACAATGCCACACTCACCGGCTGGGGCTCCACAAGCGTAAGCGAAAAACAATCGATTCTAATTTTTAAACATTTAATAAAAAACTGAATTTTTTTACATTTTATTCTCTGAAATCATTAAACAAATGAACAATTTCATTTTGTATGTTCAGCTGGGATCTTCGGCACCGAACAATCTTCAACAGATTAAACTCAGCATTTACGACCAAGAAAAGTGCAAAGCTGAATGGGCCGACCGCTACCAGATCACCGAATCCCACATTTGCGCCCTGAATGGACCTGACGAAGGTGCCTGCCACGTAAGTAATTCTCTAATTCCAATCGAGAATTTAAACCATTTCTCATCGCTATGGGTTCTCTAATGCACAAACCTGTTCTCTCGTTTTTACAGGGCGACTCTGGCGGTCCCCTCGTTGCTGACGATGTCCAAATTGGTATTGTGTCCTTCGGCTGGCCATGCGCTGTTAACGTGCCCGACGTTTTCACCAGGGTGTATACTTTCTTGAACTGGATTCAGGAGGAAATTGCTAAATACGAAAATTAACGAACCTCTTTGCCTTTTATAGATTAGTCAATTATTTAAATGTAAATAAATCTTAATTTGTTTTAATTTCTGAAATTACTATTTTCATCCTTCCCACTCTGAAAACATCCTAAGAAATATTTGTTGTAAATCTTTTTTTCATCGAAAGGATTAAAAGAGTGAAATTTTGGCTCCTTTGATAAAAAATTAAATTCAATTATATTGATAAATTAAAATTAAATTATATAATTTTATTGCAAGGAAGAATCTCTTGGAAATATATTAGATACTGTTATAGATAAAAGAAATAATCGAAATTCTAAAATAATTGAAACTCTTATCCATCACTGATACGTAGTGTGACATTTGATAAAAAGTAGTAATCAAGATTCCCAATATAGTATAAAAACAGCTGCTAGGCAAAATTTCAAATATTATTACTTCAACATTAAAAGTCTAAGCAAGAACAATGAAAGTAATACTAGAAACTATATTTTTGCTGAGTTCCATATTAGCGATTCACGGTAAGTATTTTTATTTGTTCGGAAGTGTCTTTGCAATGTTAGACCATTTTTTATTAACAATATTAATAGAAATAAAAAAATCTTGAAAAAATGTGCATTTTTTTAAAATTAATTTTAATGTATATATACATAATTATAAATGTTAATGATTAGAGTCGATTAAAAATAAGCTTTTGTTAACAATTTTTTATATTCATTGCATGCAGCTGCTCCCCGAATTATTGGTGGGTCGACTGCTGCTGAAGGCCAATATCCATATCAAGTTTCTTTACAAGACAAAGATGGTCACTTTTGCGGTGGGTCCATAATAAACAAACGGTGGATTTTGACTGCAGCCCACTGTATCACCCAGTAAGTACAATCAAATCTTTTTAATTGCTAATTAAACTTATCCGTGATTGATATTCTTTTTTTTGCAAATTTACAGCCGATTTGCAGAGGAAATTCAGGCTTACGTCGGTACCAATCAATTAAATGGCACTGATCCGCAAATATATCAAGCTGAGTCCATCATTGAGCATGAAAAGTTCTTCTTTCTGTTTAAAGACTACGATATTGCTTTAGTGCGCGTAAATAGGGAGATTGAATTTAATGAGAAGGTGCAACCAATCTCTCTTCCTACTAAGAGCAAGTTAGAAATCAACCAACGAGTTGTTGCAACTGGATGGGGATTAACTGAGGTAATTCATTGATGTACTGTGTAATATTAATATATTATCATATTTAATGTTAATCTTTATAATTTACTTGCATTTCTTTATGTTTTCTAATTCGTAATATTAGTATTTATATATTAACTACTTTTTTGTGTATGAATATTCTCTAATTTTGGTATACAGTATCCTTCTAGATCCGCTAGCAATGATTTGCAGCAAATCGAACTTAAGATTTACAATCAAACTTCTTGCTTGGAAATTTGGAGAGAAAAGCGTACCCTAATAACGGACTCTCAGTTATGTACTTTGACAAAAGCCAACGAAGGTCTATGCAAAGTAAGTGAGATCTAATTAAAACTGCAGTGTACTGACAGTTGTCAACAACATAACAAAACACTTACTTGTTGGCGCTAGTTTGTAAATTAAGTAAAAGTAAAATTTGGCTTCTTTTCAGGGCGATTCTGGTGGTCCTCTTATTGCAGACGGCGTTCAAGTTGGAATTGTATCGTTTGGTTGGCCCTGTGCTGTAGAAATACCTGACGTTTTTACGAGAGTGTACTCGTACTTGGGATGGATCGACAAAATAATGAAACGATTCCAGTAAAAAATTATGTAAAATTTTTTGTTTTTTATTATTACATGCTGTATATAGTTATTTATTGAATATTATTACTTATTATTTCGAGATAATAGATGTGATTATAACTTGTATAGTTAAATGATGTATTACTAAATATAAATTAATATTTGTATAAATTTGGTGTTGTGTTTTTGGTATTTTAACGTATTGTAACGTACAAATGTTTATAATTTTCTGTTTAAATCTTTTAAACAGTTTCTAGTACTTTCTATACAATCCTCATAAAAATTTGTTTAATTTATATGTTTAGATTGAAATTATGAAGAGAAATTGTAATATTTTTTTTTCCTTATTTAACATCGCTCTATTTACGATGCCTTTGTATGGTATGCTAATCAGTGACGGGAGTCATCACTGTGTTGAAATCACTGTCCAAAGAAAAATTTTTACAGAATCAAGCATTAACGTAAAATTTCAATTGCAAAATTTTTGATTATTTGATCAAAGTTTGATGAACGGCAAACTGAGCAAAATATTGCAGGAAGTAAGTTTAATTATAAAAATTTCGATCAAAAGATAGTGCTCTAAGTATTAAAGATAAGGTTCTCTAAGTTTCTTGATATTACAACAGTCATACTACACCTATCAAAATCTAATCAAATGATACTTGAAATTAAACTGATGCAAAGTGAATACTTGCCTAATTGGATTTTTTAGTGTTCGCGTAAGTGATTGACCACGCGAAACTTTCGATGTCAATGTTATTTTAAGAATAAAAATCTATTTCGATTAAAATTAATTGCAAACAATCAATCAAAACAATAAGACGATGGAGTTATTTTATCAAAGAATGAAATAATAGGCAATGAACATTATTAAAATACGGGACCGACATTAAATTTGTTATCGAATTAAGTGATGGATATTGTATAAATCCTCCAAAGTTGATTTTTTTTTTTCGATTACAACTCTAAATTCAGTATAAATAACACCTTCATATAAATCATTGTCATTATAATTCATTTGCACGTTTCTGTGATCGAATTCTAGTCATAATGAAACTCATCTTAGCTTTCATATGGTTGTGCGTTGCAGCATTCGCCCAAGGTATCTACTATATAATGTTATAATATATTTTTTTTTTTAATTTTCGCTACACGCAGTCTAGAATATTCTTTTCTTACCTATAATTCCTACCATTGTCAGTAAAGCGGGCAAAACATACGTATAATATAGGTAAATTCAGTCGGATAAATCCTGATGAAGAAAATCACTCCGGAGATGGCCGTGGGGTATCTGGCAATATTTGTTATTTGATGCTTATGTGAAAAAATATCAGCCATCCTATTAACGGGTGGTTGATAGTAGTACAAAAAACAACTCAAATACTTATTATTCATTATAAACTATTTTACGTTTTTAATCTTTGACAATGAAAAGCTTTTTAAGAATATTACCTAAAAAAGTTTTAACTCCCTTTTAGCGGCCCCACGAATCGTCGGAGGTTCAGATGCTCCAGATGGCAAATATCCATACCAAGTTTCACTAAGATCGGTCTACTTGTCGCACTTTTGCGGTGGTTCGATCCTGAACGAACGTTGGATTTTAACTGCTGCTCACTGCATTATTGGGTAAATATTCTTTCCAAATATAGAAAACGTTTTTCGCTAATTTACGAGAGACAATAACAGATGCAAGTATTATCATTAATTATCTTGAATACTGAATTGTCATATATGTATGTTGTCCTGATAATTAAAAGCACAAATATTTTCAAGATAAGCTTGATAATCGAATATTTAAATATAAATATAAGTGTAAATATATCAATAACTACATTCCATATAATAAAAAAAATAATATCCTTTAAACAGGCGGGAAGCCAATTCAGTGACAGTCGTGACTGGCACGAATTTACTGAGCGGCGGCGAAGGACAAACGTATAAATCCGAATACGTTGTCTGGCACGAAAACTACAGCTCTTCGGAGTACAACAACGACGTCGGCCTCGTACGTGTGAATCGCGATATTGAGCGCAATGACAAAATCCAGCCGATTCAGGTCTCCTCTGAGGAGTTCAGTAAAGTCGACTACCCAGCCACTCTGACCGGATGGGGAAGATTGGAGGTGTGCTTACGTATTACTAAGCATTTATTAATGTTACGTTAAAATTTACACAGGTACAAGAAGGTTCTTACGTGTTTTCTTTATTTCGCAGTTTGGAGGTGCCCTTCCCAACGTATTGCAAGAAATTAAGCTGAAAGTCATCAGCCAAAAGAAGTGTGCCAACGATCTGAGCTTCCCAATAAGCAAATCTCACATTTGCACACTGACAAAAGCCGGCGAAGGCGCATGCCATGTAAGTAATAATTATATTATATGTTTTCCAATTCTCCTTACCTATTTTATCTGCATCATCAGTTGCAATTCTGCGATTTATTCTTTATAATGTTTCTTTCATTTCGGCCTTCTCCATCTAATAAAAGTATTCTAATCTTTTAAAACAAGGCAGAGCAATTAAGTGGTAAAATAATTGGATTTCTAAACTAAAATTAATAATTTTTCTTTTGCAGGGCGATTCTGGCGGTCCTTTGGTCGCCGACGGGATTCAGATTGGAATCGTTTCCTTCGGCCGGCCCTGCGCTCTCGGTAAGCCTGACGTGTTCACCAGAATTTCTACTTTCATCGGCTGGATAAATGGAAAGATGGAGCAATATTAAACATTTGAAACGAGAAATTAATAGACTTTTCAACATTTTGTACTTTTTTTCGTAATAAAAAATTTATTATTTACTTTATTTGAATTTTTCATTCGCCGCTCGATTAGGCGATAATTAATTTAGTGTCCAACTTACGAAAGCTTATCGAGAGAATGCAAGTTTCAGTGCTTCTTCCGTTGTAGTTGGTGCAAGTAAGTTTATGCGCGGCTGTTATTCACTCTTGGACTGCAGTTAGCTAAAGTTGGTTGGTGAGTTCTGGATTGCAAAAGGTACCGACGTTGGTATCTTGGTTTTGTTTATCAGAGCAAACTGATTATCTTAAACAATGGATAAAATCTTAGATAATAAAATGCAGAATAAAAAAGTTGATGCTACCAATTTTTTATAGCAATCTCAGAAATACTGGTTGATCGAGGCATTGATTTTGATTTTCAATGTTTTATAACTCATTGGTAACGTCAATAATCATTATTATTAAGCCATTTTCATATAATATAACTGTGTCATAAAAGATTTATGACCATTTAGACCTATAATACGAAGACGTGATTGAAAAAATTGCGGCCTGCACTTTTTACACCTGCGAAATAAACGTCAAAACATATAATCTACACGATGTGTTCATTAATGACTTGATAAGAGAATAATTTACTTTTGCAGAAACGTGTAAGATAAGCTAAGAGGAAAATCGGCCGGGGTTCCCCCAGCTGCATTTATTTGTCTTCTCTTTTTAGCTAAGAGTCACCGCGCGGGGCAGGAGACTTTATATAGTGTCGTTTTCCTTCTAGTTTTATCAGTTTGGATCGCAAAGTACAACGTTGTTCATAATTAAAATGATAAAAATCTACGCACTTGTTGCTCTCTTGGTGCTTGGCACTGTAGATGTAAGTTAATATATAAAAAGTGGTGAAAATTAAAATAACATATTTTATTCATCGAAAAGATTTTATTTTAGACCCGATTTCTTTATTCTTTTCGTGTTCGTTTAATTATTTTTATGTTAATTTAAATTATTTCTCATTTTTATTGTTTAAAAAAAATTGTTCTTTTTTATAATTTTATAAATTATTTTGCGCAATGTTTATAAAAAATAAATTTTTTGTTAATTTTAATTTAATATATTATTAAATCGAACAACTTATGTGAATTTTTATAGAGTATTTCGGCTCTTTCTTCAAATTGGAGGCAAGACATAAAAATAAATCACATGCAGCAAGTTAATGACATTGTTAATAGAAACTTGGCCAGTATTTCAGTAAGTAAATCTTTTTCTGTTTTATTTCTACATATTATGCGGATTTACGACAATAACGTCTAACAGTTTGTTGTTGTTGAAAATCTAACAGTAACAGTCTAACAATAACAAACTAACAGTTTCAAACATAATTCCATTTTTATTTATTCATTTTCAAAATTCACTTTACGTCCATTAATTAAAACTTTAAACCAGTACGTGAATTTAAAAATTTTAAAGAACAATTTTGAATTTCAGTCGAGTGCAAATGCAAAAGGCACCGCCGCTGCAAAGCAATGTCTAGAAGACGCAAGACTGTCGTTGAGGTCAGCAACTCAGAGCGGCTACTCAGAAATCAGCAGTTGTGTCAGCTCCGCAAGCACTGCTGGTATAGCTAGCGTTTGTTGTCAGCAGGCCGTTTCCAAAGTATTTAACATTTCTTTGGACGTTTCCAGCGTGTCTCGCACTTGTATTAGTAATGGCTGATGATAAAAGGATTCTGTATCTGTAAAAGTGGAAAAGTGTGATTTAGAATAGAATAATTGACTTTTTATAGATAATGCATTCCTTTAACGTATCCATTTAATAATTGCTCAAATCCTGTCACTTTATGTGTTACTTTTACATTATAAGCTTTTTTATTTCTTCACTTTATTTTGCATTTGCACTGTTGGACAAAAAATAAAAAATAAAAATTATGTGAAGACCTACAAAATAATACATTATTAAATTAATTTAATGGAAAATACACATTTACCTAAAGGCGCTCAAGAATTTAAAAAAGATACCGTTAAAATCAATTGCGAATTCAAAGTATTGCGTATTTTAAATATAATAGCAAGTTCATGCGCGCTTCGCGCGCCCTTATTTTCTGCTACTAACAGCAACTAACTAAGTATTACATATCTAATTATTTTAATTTATATCCATTTGAAAATTATAAAATTATAGTTTCATGAAATTTCTTTTAATATTAAATTTTAGTTCCTAATCTCATTTAGTGTCTATTTTTATAAATTGAGTTTATTAATGTTTATTTCACCAATTGTAATACATAAATTTAATCTTTAAAATTTAAACACACTCTATTTTGGCGCTCATTTTGTACGGATCAATCAAATCAGTCAACAATAACCAATCAGAACAGTTTTATTGTGATGACAGATTTCATCCATCACTTGTTTAAGAGAGGATAATGTTAGATTGAGAGAATAAAATACTAAAAGTAATTACGCTCTTCAACAAGAGAGAGTAAAAAAAGCAATTACCACAAAAACAGTGTGAAGCGGTCTGCATGAAACAAAAACTAATTTTCACATAAAATAACGGTCGCATGATTCTGTTTTTCTCTGGACCTATAGGAAAAATGAAGCAATGCATCGAAAGGATGATGCTCCGTAGTCAAATACCTCGCTAAATTAGAAAGGAGCCAAGTGTCAGTGGGGCAAAGGTAAACGATATTAGACGCCACAAATCTCTCTCTCTCTCTCTTTCTCTCTCTCTCTCTCTCTCTCTTTGTATCCGAAGAGAATGCGTGGTAACCGTGCCTAAACTGTAATCTAGACAAAAGTCATTTATGCGGATTTGAGGGGGCAAATGACCTTACTTTCAGTTTTAATGTTTCTATCCTTGAAATTGTAGATTTATTTTATTGATATTATTAACAAACTTGTAGCTAAAAAGCTAAAATGAAATAAAGGAAATTTTTCCTTTTTCAGAAAAATCTTGAATATTCAGTAAGCTAAATATACATTTTGATGTTGGATGATAATGATGGTGCATAGAAAGAACTATGAAGTAAGCTTCAATTCAAAATTATCAAAAACATGTACGAAATATAGAAGAACAGAAAGAGAAGAAATGCATCGCTTAGGAATGGAAGAGGTGATAGACCACGAGAAAAGATAGCAACAAGTGATTGTAACCAATAATGAGGAATGAAAAGAGCACGGTAATGTGAACATAAAAGAGATACATACCGAAAAGTAACACAAAAAGTAACGCATAAATTGACAATAATCATAGAAGACTTTTATTTTTACTTGATTAGTTTGTTTACTTCACTTTCCGCTCAAAATTTACGAAATTCCTCCTGGTAATATCATTCCCATTGTTATACAAGGATAAACGTACATAAACTTTTTTTATCATATTTAATGTCGCTTTATTTGTGCTCCTATGTGGTGCTAATCAGAGGTGAAGATTATCGCAAAAACTATATGGCATTTGAATTCGGAGTCCGAATCAGCTATTATTATTCTAATGTTATCTTTATTCTAATCGATCGAACCATGGAAGACCCTGATAATAAATCGCTCCCCCCACCCCCCCCCCCATAGTTGCATGAAGCTCTCGAACGAGACCTGCAGTAGTCAATCTTTTCAGTAATCATGCATTCAGCGCAATAATGATACTACTTACTAAGCTGACTACGATCAGGTGCATACATGAACCTCTAGCATAATTCGGATATAGGCTCCACCTCAGTCATTTTTTGAAAAAATGCCTCCGAAAATTCCAGACTGACAAGGACTCGAACTTACGCTCTAAATAATACTTGTCTTGGAAGGCAAAAACCTTACTGCAGGTTCCTTTTTATTATTACAATGTTCATCTATCCGTGCTATGATGTTCTTTTTTTTTACCGGTGTACGTTATCGAGCAATTTTTGAAGGATAACTGGTAGCTACATTGTTTCTTTCCGAATTTTTGGTCCTGTCTTTACCTAATTTTACTATTGATTGTAGGCCTTTCTTTATTGTTGGTAATGCAAGAATATTGTACTTCCTTAATGTGTTTGATAATGTTTTGAAATTTCGATTATATGGGAAAACCCACTACATTTTTGTGAAGCGACATCATATATTTTTGACTAGAATTCTTTTTTTTTATTATTTTCAGATTATGATTGTGAAATTTTTCTTTTTTCAGTTTGATAGCTCTGTCTATCGAATTAAATATAATATTCTTTTCTTGCTGAATGGGATAGTTGGAATTGTAATTTATTAGTATGTCTGATGAGATAAATTTTTGAAACCAGTTCATTATTATTTTTTATTGGACCTCTTTAAAATTATATCTAGAAAAATTGATTTAATTGTCTTTTTCAATCTTACGAAGGATCGTTCCCAGTCAGTATATCAACTCTGGGGTGCTCGCTCCTACGGAGCAGTAAACTGCGTCCACTCACCAGTATTCAAAGAATATTCGATAAAATATTTCCAAAAAATTCAGGGAGATTCTTCAAATCTTCTAGATTCCTAACATTATTGTTAAAAGTAAAAAAATGTTTTTGTTTCTCCAGGAAAAATTGTAAACTAAAAGAAAAAACTTTGAAAGATAAAAGTTTGTTATGAATTTTCGAAATTCAAAATTTTGTTAATGCATCATCGTTTCTTTAGGTCTTATTAATGTGTTATTAAGATTTTAGACCTTAGGGTCCTAAAACACTAATCGGTTCAGAATTAAATTATCCTTCATTTGGTTATATGCACATTGATTTATATGCACATTGAAACTGTGTCAATAGGTTATTATTTTTTACACAAAATCAAATTGTCAACATATCAAAAAAAAAATACTGACCTACAATTATATTGATTTTTGAGTCAATCATTTATCAATCTTCCATCAGCACGACCGTATATGACGGCGAAATTGAAGAGCTTTTGTTTGTTTTTTTCTAATTTTTGATAAATTTTTCATTCTTCTCGTTAAACATATAATATAATATAACAAATTTTTTTCCCAAATATGCTTTAGAATATTACAAACTTTTTCTTGTATGTCTGTTTTTGTGTTACCAAACAAATCTGTGTGTTATGGAGTACTATTTCTACATTTTTTATGATCTTTATAATACTTGGTTTTGTCATTTTTGTATCTACTCTAAAATTTGAAACAAGAGCAACAGTATTCCCAGGTGAAAAATCTCACGTAAGAAATTACGTGAGAAATTATTTGAGAACTCGCGTGAGAAATTACTTGTAGAAATCAAAACATAAATACTTTGGAAGTATCTTCAGTTAGATGTTTTCATATTTAAACCGTTTCTTGTCATTTTTGATCGATTATTGACAGAATTTGACAGAAAACTTATAATTTAATTTAACTTATAATATCTTTTTATGCTTGTAAGTACTTGTCTATAATAAAGCTAATGTTTGCAATAATGTCTTGTAGATTGTTCATATTATAATAATAAAACAATGATTTTCAGGTGCCTCTGTTTCTTTTTATTATTAGTAACCGCATTTTCAACACTAAATATAGTATATTACGGCCCTAGGGAGAGAAAGGATTGGCAAGCTTATAGCTCGTGTAAATTGACACCCGAGCCGAAGGCGAGGGTGTCAAACACGAGCTATGGGTTTGCCATTTTATCTCCTGAGGAT
>UCOL01000834.1:0-49716 GCA_900474335.1 Ormyrus nitidulus | reverse complement strand
TGTAATTTTTTTAACAGTGTCAGTCTGTAACAAAATTACGATTGACTATTGCAATTTTTGATGGAGTTATTTTAATTGTTGATATAACATTTCTTTCCGTGTAGGAAAAATATTTTCCTGGCTTGAAATATCTCTTTTAAAGAGGCATAAAGCAATAATACTATCTGTTACGGATAGCGTAATTTTATATTTAAAATAGGCTACGATTAGAATAAATAAATGAAATAAATAGTAAATAAATTACTTGCATTCAATGAAAGTCTAATTATAGTTAGTTAATTAATTTCGAAGTCTACTTCTGATGTCGTTAACACTATCTTTTAAAAAGGGTTTAATCAATAATAAAACTGGTTACTGAAAATTAATATTATTAGAGTTCATTAACGATGTTGCAAGCTTAAAAACTTTCTACGCTCGTTCAATTATCGGCAACTATTAATTTTGGTTTACAAGCTTTTCTATGCGAAAAGGGATAAAAGTCTGAACTGGTGAAACTTTAAATTGCTCCAACCCGTCGCGCAAAACAAGCAAAGAACAGACAAAAGCCAGCGATTAAAATCCCGTCCCTCGAACCACATCGACGGACCCACATAAGAAAATCGCCAAATAATTACATTCTATCACCGAAAGTTGCAAACTTGTTCTTCGCCGTCGAGCGATTCGGAGAGAAGGGCACAGGGAGGAAGTAAGGAATCCCTCGACTTGAAAACTTGGGCCGAATGTCAAGCGTCGTCGAACTCCCGCGGCGTGAGACATGTAACTTATCCAGGTCACCTGCCCTTATCGCTTATTCAGTCAATAGCTGCAATCTACAACGTAAACGCACTTTAAAGTTCTTCCCGCTCCGTCTCTGCGTAACGGTGCTTCGTAAGAAACTGCTGGATTGTCGTGGGCACTGACTGGAAAGAGGTTGTTCCTGTCTTGTGAAAATGATTTTTTACACGCTTATTATTAACTGAAAACGCAGTTTTAATGAATTTTTTCATTTTGTTTAGCTTTTTGAAATTTAAATTATTTATATTATTTTTTACATTACATTTGTTTAATCTTTCACTAAATCTTTTAATCTTTCGCTAAAATTTTGAGTCTCCATTTTAATGCTGCCACTAAAAACGTTTTACTGCCTAAGAAATGAGTCCTCCGCTTGGTGAGAATTCATCCTGCAGCCATCCAAAATTCAGAGTGAATATCTGACTAGCAATTGGCAAAACGATGCACTGAACCTTAGCTCCCCTATCTAGTAATAAGCGACAAACTCGGGCATTATCGTGCAGTTCGCTGGCTGGCTGGCGTTTGATTAAACCGAGCGGTGATGCATCGCCAGCTCGCGCTCCTGTCAGCGGCCGCGCAGAATTCATTTGTCGCGAGTCGTAAGTCTCGCGCCGAATTCGCCGGCGGACGACGGCTGAAAAAGCGAGCTTTTCCACGGCAATGGATATTGCAGCGCTGCCGCTGACATGAGTCGTTTGTGAAGCGTTTGCGAAGGTGTATTATGCATGAGCTGCCCGTGGGAGGATCGCTGCCGCTGCGATTGCGCCTGGTATTAAGTCCGTCTTGTCGAAGTATAAGCTTTGTGATTAACTGCTTTGTATTTTTTTTTGACCTACTAGATTTTTTTAGCTTTCACTTTCGTACTTTTACTTACTTTTTGGTTGTCTTCAGTTCCATTAAACATTAACATTATTTAAATTCCTTTTTACAATTCAAGGAATTCATATTACGAGCATTTTTTTATGCAAATTTGGAAGTCGACGCCATTAAAGCTTCAATATTAACTATTGACTCACTGCAGGGCGGAAAAAATGCCTCCTTGAAATTGCCTTAATCTGGTTTTCGGCCCATTAGGCACAACCCTTGTCCCACTAGGAAAATGACCCTCTTCATCGTGACAAACAAACACTCGGTGCGGCGAACCGACAGTTTCCTCAAAAATTAATCGGCCCGTCCGTCTCCTCTCCTCCGGCATCAGCATAAATTAAGCGGCATCCTTTATTCATTCGCATCGGCAAATTAGCGCTCGAAGGAAATAGGAAGCGGCGGAATTTCATTTTCCGGGCCATTCGCTTCCGGTGGCGGCCGATTCTTCTCCCTGGACGTAGTCGTTTCTTAACGCGCATTGTGATTCCGATGCGCTCGCGGCCCGCCGGAATGGGACGCGATAAATTTTCGACATAAAGACGTCGTAGGTATACCTACGTGTCCGGGGCCTCTTCTTTTTCGCGCGCCGTTCAATTTCGCGCACGTAAACGCCTTTTTTTGAGTTGAGCTGAGCTCTTGCCGAATCGCTGAAAAATGACAGGTTCTTTGTCTCGCCGCCGCTACTGCTGTTGCGCTGCACGTTTGGGACTAACTTATTGTTTTCTTTCTTTTCGGTGCTTCGGTAAATTAGGACTGTTCGTGGAATTTTTATTTGCCTGCTTTTCTTGGTTATTATTAATTTATATTTTTAGAAAACTAAATGCTCCATAATTTTAACTATATTCGTTGATAGAAATTTGATAATTATCATATGCAAACGGCCCTTTCTATCGCGCGCAGTAATAAGAAAACATTGTTCTCGTACGAATCCGCTTATTGGCCGTTAGTGGCTCTGCTATCCAATAAAACGTTTTTGAAAACATTTTCCTCCGCTGCATCATCAGTACCCACAGGAAAATATTTGATGCGCTTACCTTCCTCCTTCTCTCGTTATTGCCAAGTTTTTTTGATCGCTCTGAATCATATTATGCATCTATTTCGTACGCGCCAGCTTTTATGACAGACTATTTACTATTTAATTAGACTTTGTACTAATTCTAAAAAATTTTCTTCACGAGTTTCCTACAGCAAAAAAAATATAACCCAATAGTCACCTCGAAGAGATCACATCATGTTCATCGGCAGCATCATAAAGCCCTCGCAACAAAGCAAGTCGGCATTGTCTAGTACGTGAACACACAAGGGCTTGGGTATTTGCCGTAATGCGTGAGCGGCTTCGACTCGGTCGCGCTCGAGGGAGCTTACCGGCGCACTGCGCGAAGCCGAGCACGTTTGCTGGTGCTGGGATCGCCGGGTGCGTAGCCCAGGATCTAGCACGTTTCTGCCTTTTTTTTTATTTATTCCGGGAGGTTAGGTTTTTTTTTTTTTTTTTAAATTACGAATTTTGGAAGGAAAAGGTAGGCAATTTTGTATAAAGTAAGGGGATTTTATGGACAAAAAATACTTGCGATTAAACCCTTTATGTTATATTGTGTCACGGGTTAAGACGAAAATTTATATAAGGTCCGGGGTTCGATTTCTATCTTCCTCCGCATTTATTCGAAACAATTGTAAGGCATATTGTCCCACTGAACCAAAACTCCATTGAGATTCAACTTTTAACAAATAAGCCAAGTTAACAACACACTGTCCGCATGAATTCAGTTTGAGGAAAGCAGACAAGCGCTGACAAAACAAAAGCCCATCCGAATCTCCTCAATTCGTTCAAGATTATTAAACGGGATACTCGGCGCATCCTCGGCGTAACGAAATATTTACGAAGAGGGGTGCAAGCAGACCCGAGCGAGAGTGTGAGAACCCGGTACACAGCGCCGTCGGTGAGTCATTCACGCGGTCGCGGCAGTTAAACTCCTATCAGATGCTGCTCGGGGGGCGCAATATTTGGATACACTCGCGGGAAAAAAGCCGGCGAATCAGGCAATATCTAGGCCACGTGCGGCGGCCAATCGCCTCGAGTGCTTTCGCAATGCTAATTGCGGGGAGGGGGATTAAAAAATCGTAAAGTTAGCCTAACTGCGCATTGATACGGTCAGCCCTTTTTTGGAGGTCGGCCGAGGGAAATGTGCCCTGAAGTACACATGTTAATCGGATATTTGCGTTTTATGAGCGTGTTTTTATTTCAAAGACGGTGGATGCGCTTTTGCGGCGGGGTCTATTATTATAATTGACTTTATTGGTTCAATAAAATCTTTTATTTCATAGTTTATCCGTCGTTAATACTTTCTGAATATACGTATGTTGCAAACTGTACATTTTTAGGCAGTGATAGTAATTAAGTGTTACGCAATGTTTTTCAATTTTCGTAGTTATGGTTCACTGCCATAAGTTATTAAATTATTTTTATTCGAAAAGCTGAAAGTAGCCTTTATTCCCAATTACGCTGATTTCGCTAAATCCGAAAACTGCGCCTACCAGACTCCCAAAATCCTAAAAAACGCGTCCGGTCATCAAACGATAACGCAAATCCGCTCCTTCCCCTACCTCGATCCCGTTATCAAAAATGGTCGAATCAGCGCGGCGCGTCACTCTCTACCATGCATTCGGCGGCCGTACGCGATAATGGCTCCATTATGAAATCATTAATCCGTTAATGGCCGTCATCGCCCCTTCGAACGCAAACCGCGCTCGTAATCCGTAGCCCGCCATTAGGCGAGCAGCACGGGGCTGCTTTTGGTAAGAAACTCGCGGGATTTAATGATAGAGCCGGACGAACCTCGACGGGGTAATGAAGGGCTTGGCTTTTTCGGCCGGCTTCTTTCGCTGCCTGTGTTTAGAGGATGAATGAACGAGGCGCTGCGGCGAAGAAGTGTTTGCGTAAGCGATCCGGGGTATTATGTGGTTCCAGTTTCACTTGTGTTGCGTTGCCGAGTTTTCGAGATGCACATTTCTTCTGTAAGGTTGAACTTGGTAGTTTTTCTTTGCCATACCTCTCGCGTAATTTAGAATAAAGTAAAATTCGAATTATTGAATATAATAATATTAATAATATATATAAGAAACGCGTTGATTTGTTTATGCGTTATATTATCGTAATGTATTATAATTATTATCCAATAAAAAGTAGCTAGAGTATTTGTATGTGGTCAGTGTATATACTAGCCAATCATTAAGATTTAATAATTATAAATCTAATACATGCATACGTCGATAATTCAATTTGTTTGCGTTCCAGACTGGTAATTTAGTATTATTTTCTGATAAGTATTGAAGTATTGAATCCTTCCCCCTGATATAATGTTATTGTACCCGTGATTAAAATTAGGATTTGAAAATAATTTACGTATATGTATAAAGTAGTTTATTTGAAATTTAAAAAATGTTTACTGGTCGCGTTGAAAAATAAAAAATCCGCATAAAGCAGGAGAATCGTCATAGAGGCATCCCAACCAATAAGAAATCGCAAGGCGTATATACACAGTACAGGCAATATTCAGTCGCGCGTTTTGCCCCGCAGCTAAATTCGCCAAGTTATATTTGCTGCCTTGCGCTTGCGACGCCGCGACCTTCTTCCATTCCTTTTCGTCATCCGCCTCTTCCATGTCTATACGAAATATTACAGCTCGGGTTATCTGCTTGACGCTTTAAACTCGCTGCGCAACTCTCCAGAGTTTATGCGTTAAAAGATTCAGACGTACAAGGGTTAGTCGCGAGTTTAGCTTGTTAAATATTTTTACGGCCAACAGTTGTTGCGTGCGTATCGGGATTCAAGTCAAAAAATACTTTTTTTTCTGCATTTATTTTGGATTATTTCCAAAACGAAAGACAATTAAAGTTTATTAAATTCCCCGATCGTAGAATGATAACGGAGATAGAATGCCCAACTTTTCATCTCTTTATAGCGAGAGTTCGTGAAAACCAATAAGTTACACTGTGCTTTCTTTTTTTCTTTAAAATCACTTTCATTCCCAAGAGAACAGCTTTTCTACGTTATCGAGAAAACTACTTGTCTGTTTGGTGTTCCTTTTTACAAACTTTTTATTGATCTTTCTTTTGAGTGAGCAGTGCATGCGTGTTTCTCTTTAAAGTTTCCACAAGTTCAATACTCGTTACTGAACAGCATTCAAATAACATAAACGAAACTTCGCTTCGAAACAATTTGTAACCTCTTCAAAATCTAGTCCTTAAGTATTTACAAAAGCGAATCTTACTTAAAAAGAAAACTTGTTCTTTGTCGATAAATACGATTAAGTGATTCATTAAAAATAAAATTAATATTTTTTCGTTTTTTATCTCCACATCACCTACATGCTCGCATGCCTTGCATGCCTTACATTAGGTTACTCGCAGGAATCAGCAACTTGCGATAAAGAAGTTAGCGTACATCAGCGAGGCCGCAATCTAATTATGAAAATGCGCACGCGCGTATCCCATAATCAAATGCGAGCGTTGATTGAATTCCCTTCGTTCGCGGTAAATTGAAGCTCCTCATGCGCAACTAAATCCCCGAGCACGCAATCTCAGGTGATCGAACGCACAAAGTGAGAGAGAGAGAGAGAGAGGCAGAGAGTTTCTCGTGCGATGCTAATCGCGACCGCGGATCCCTCGTAGAATGAACGCATTTGCGGCGAATATCGAAATTGCAATGTGCGTCTGAAACGCCTCTATCTACTGCGCTTTGACGGTCTGTCTGTGTGCAAGCTGAATCTGGGATCGAACAAGATTTTTCAAATGGCAGATTTTGAATTTTTATTAAGAAGAATTACTTGACTTGATGATTAATAATTTTCTTGGCCCTCAAAGAGAACATTTTTTTAAAACTGCGTAATGAAAAGATGTCAGAATCCAGAACGAGAATCTTTTCAATTTCTTATCGTTGGGTAATATCTGAAACATTGTTTTCTTAAATTTTTAACTTTTCTTTTCTCCAGTGATTTTTAACAGTCTGCTAGTGCGCTCTTAAATATTAATACGCGTTAATTACCACTATCTTAACTTTGGGTTGTAACAAAAGACTTACTTCAGACTATGCTCATTAAACATATAAGTAAGTTGACGCACATTGTTAGATGCGTTCATTAATAACATTCATTTATTACTCTGGAATCCTGACTTTGCAGAGCACGTAGAGCACATTACCATTTATAAACTAAATTTATCTTGGCCACGTCCTTGACAGAAAAATAATTCGGGCTTCCCGATGTGGTGCTTTTCAAGTGATAAAGTTAGTTTTAATTTATTCAAGTTGCAGAAGACTTTGCGTTAAAGTGAAAGATAAGAGAGTTTCTCTAGTTTAAATTGAAATTCATGGAAATTATTTAGCAGGACTACTTTGTTTGAAATATGTGTTTAAACAATTCGTTAAGTCACTCTAAACAATCGTACATTTTTATCGAGAATTTGTTTGGGACTCATCAGCAGCTGCAATACTGCAAAGTCACAGCTTGATGCAGTACAGTTTCTCCGCTCAAGTAAATCAATCACCGTCCGCGTTTCCACTTTCCCGGTAACTTCGAAATGATAAATAATCGAAAATTTATGGCCGCATTTTGAACTCGCTCGTGCCATGCCGTTATTTATGGTCTGATTTTTTCGAACGAGTATCATATTAACTGCCGTTAAGATAGGACTACAGCCGTGATAAAGTAGAAGGGTTATTTTGCCAACCGACTAGGACACAAACCTCATCATTTTGGAGTTAAACGACATAAATTTAGTCTAGTTATTTAAAAATTTATATAAAACTTGCAAAAAAAGCATTTTTGGAAGCTTAACTTTTTTCAATTCAAGTTTTTTATAATACAGAATATGCAAATATAAATTGAGAGAAAAATAAACGAACAACTATCAATATCAGCAATAATAAAAATAACTGATGAAATTAAAACTGATCGACGAGGCTTTAATTATAATGGAATTAAAAGGTTCATTTGATTGGCTGGCGAACTTTCTTCAATTCATTAGCCATTGTTTTCCGCGTTACAGTGCAAGCACACAAGCCCAATGCGGAGGTAGATGTATCAATGAAGGCTTCGGAGCAGCCCCTCTCTCTCTTTCTATCTCTTTCCCTCTATTTACCGGACAGAGTACACAAGTTAGTTTAAATAGCCGGCAATGAGGCAAGCTAAAATATTTTACAGACAAATAGCTGGATTCACGTTCCCCGTCCATAAGATACATCACGGAAAATGAATTGAAAATGAAAATGAAAAAGTTGCAATAACCGACCGCCATAATAAGCTGTTGAGCTGAAAGTAACGATAGAGAAGCTACAAAGTTCTCTTTTTTCTTGAACCAGTAGACGTAGCAACAAGAGCCGGTCACAGAGGACTGACGCGAATCTGCTGCACTTTGACTTTCACGAGAAGTTTCACATGTAGATTCAGAACCTCGTACGGTACTGCATATGCGATCAGTTGGGTCGATGGGTTACCGAGCTTTTCACCCTGCGACTGTGGATCGTATAAGTCAAGCTTTGACTATGGAAGGAATTCAAGAGTGTCTCGCTTTCACGTTTGTCAGTAGCAACAAATTTTCATTTAAAAGGTTTTAATTAAAATTTATCGAAAGCTCAGTTTCAATGATCTAAAGTATTTGAAGTAGATATTATATGACTTTCAGACGCAAAGTATTCTTTCTTGTCGAGAACTTTCGTTGTGTTTCTTATATTATCGCTACCGAATATCGCGTGCTGCAAGAATATCGACTTCGCTCGATCGACAGTCGTCGAAGAATCACTGATACATATCTTTAAACACCGATCAGAGTTGTATAGGAGGTTATTTTCGATTTTGAATATAAATTTGTCAGTGTTTTAGAAAATATTTATATTATTAAAATTGGTAGCAACTTTATTATTATTGAAATTACTATCTAAGATTGTAATAGGAAACTGAATAATCCATTGGTTATAAGATAATTAATTTTTTTCCATCTCACACATCATAATTTCCAGTTCACAATACTTCGATTATTGTGTGGATTTTGGGCGATAGTTCCAATATCAAAAGTTAATTAATATACAATCTCGAATTAAGAGAGTCTGCAGAGTAAATCAAAGTTTCGATTGAACGGAAGTTTACGATACGAGATTGTGTTGATGTTTACATGCGAATTTCCGACATTGCCTGGAGAACAACAAACATGAGAGGCATAAAGAGCAGACTAGGATCGTTCGAAATTTCGGAAACTAAATAATTAATCTCAATTTTTAATAATATTGAAAAAAAAAAACGTTGATCACTCATTAACTAAATAAATAAAGTAAAAGTATTAAAATACACTGTTTTATTATTTTTTTTTTAACCAGATTATGAATTTTTTTATTTACCATTTCCTTTTTAATCCTATAAAAAAACATGTTTTACGAGTTGAGCAAAATAGATTCTTTATAGTGATATTATTTACAAATCTTTTTATAGCGTCTGATTCAGTTAGTGCTTTTTAATAAAATGAATGTGACAAAAACGTGAATTTACTTTCGCACGTTTCTTGAAACTCGTTTAGTTTTGCGCCATTTCTCACGGCGCGTTTTTCCCGATGTTTTTTCCTTCCCATCCTATCCATTGCCTGGTGAGGAAAAAGGAACGTTGAAAAACAGATAAAAAAAGCCTCATCCTCATTAGCGCGCCTCGGATTAATCGTATATCGTCGCTAATTAGATCAGGTCAAGATAATTACTGGACAGCCATTAACGCCGCTGCCGTCGCATCCCTCCCCGAGCAATAAAATCGAATTCCGACGATGTATTAAATAACATTCTAGTGTTTGCGCATACGAACTGTCGGGGTGGAAAAAACGAAGGAAAATCGAGTTTGACTTTAAATAATTATTCACGCTCGTAAAGCGGATTTCAATTATCTGGTTCAATTTTTCGTGAGATTGCTAATGGTTTTTAACGATGGTTCGAAATTGATTTTAAAAATACTTTGAAATTTAACTATTGAACACATGATGATGACTTTAGGATGTGGAACTATTTTAAGGGATAAGGATATTATTATTAATTATAAATTACTATTATAATTACTGTTACTTTTACTGGAAATATATATGGAAATGTATATTTTGCAGCACTGTAGTAATTCTGAGTTATTTATTTTCTTAAGATTGATTAAACATCCATACTCTTAAATATCATGTTTATTAAGACTGCAATTTATCGACTTGAACATATCGTTTGTACGTAAATTGTCAATTAAGGCCTGTAAATTGTAAAAAACGAGTAAAACGCAAGTGGCCTCGAATTTAGATTTACGCGTGTTAAATAATGAAGCAAAAGAGCGACATCGAAAAGGCGAGATGTGAGTCGTTCCACGCGTCTGACGAGCGTACCAAGCGCCGACGAAGTGCGTACATAACGACGACACGATGGGTGCGCGCATAAATATCGACATGAGAAAATCGACGAGCGTTTAATGCGAATCTTATACAGCCGGCGATCTGCTCTTCTGTAGAACAGCTCCGGACATTATGTCCAGTCGTAAATGAGCAGAAGCTTTTTCTGGTTTAAGGGGGACTGAGTCAAAATGGCGAAGAAAACTGTTTGTAATGAATTTCTTAATATGAGCGAGGGTCAATCGCCTACTTTTACAAAATTTATTTAGTTAAATAAATGTTTAATGAGCCGAAAGCCGCGATATTAGCGGCCTCTAATTATCCAACTTGTTACTGTTACCATAATAACAAACGGTGAAAAATGAAAACTAATTTAGAGAATTTAAAATGAAATTAAAGTTAAATTATAGAAGACTGCAGGTCTGGCAAGGTAAACAAATCTTAGGCAGGAGCAAACAAACAACAGCAGCTCCTTTCCCTCCGAGAAATTCAGTCCCTTCCCTCTGAAGCTCACTCCGACACCCCAAAGGCAATACTGCATAGATGCGGGTGTCGAACTGTGACAGTCTCGCGTCGATACACCGCTCCAGCAGAAGTGCGCAACTCGCACTTGCCCTGCACGTACGTTTCGGTGGTTTTTACGGGGAGGGGAGGAGAGCAGAGCCCCGGCAGACAGAGGGGCTCCGCGCGCATCCCACTTGCAAATTCGAGCCACGTAAAGGGATAGGTTCGCTCATTAGAAGGCAACTAGGGGGGAGGCACGTGGAAAATTCGCGCGCCGAGACGCAGCTCTCGTTATATACTTCGAGGCCGGAACTTTTCCCCCCTCCGTTCGTGTCGTGAATTTATGGTTTTATGGCTGTTTGCAGTGTTTGTGACGCTGCCTGTAACAAGCAAAAGTTGCCGCTGCTTTTTTTCGGCTTGTTTATTGAGCTGTTGCGAACGGCGCCCTTTGCTCGGCGCAGTGCCTTTCGAGTTGGATTCTTTTTGGCTGGGCGTTGAAAGCACTTGCAGCTTACTGTGAGCGCGAATATTGTTCGGTTCTACGGGGGCTGCCGACGTTGACGGGAAACTATGCAGAGAACTGTGAGGAACGAGCGTCTTAGTTTGCATCTCAATGAGTTCATTTATGAATGCGTTAAATTGACAAGACAAGGGAAGAAGTGCCTCAAATGCAGCAATGACGAACAATTCAAAATTTTCTTTTAAGAGTTTTTTTTTATTACATTATAGGTAAATGTATACATATAGATTTATAAAAGATTACAGTCAACAATTTTTTTAATTTGAGTAAAACTATTTTTGAGGGTCTGTCCAAATGTGTATGTCTTAAAGGAAAAAAAGAATTCTAATAGAAAAATTCTCTCAAAATTTATACCAAGATGTAGAATAAGAGTTTTAACTAACAAACTGCCTTGAATTTTCGTCTAGTCCGCGCTGTCAAATTCACTATTTTTACGTTGCATTTCTTATTATATTTTATTGCCGGCATTCAATTTTTCTTTGATGCCGGTGGCACGCTGGATCCGTAGAAAGAAATATAAACATCAAGGGGAAAAAGTGCCTCACTAAAATAAGAACGTCAGCGTAAAAGCAAGGAGTAAGTAAATACTAGAGGCAGAGGAGATGGCGCAAAAAAATTAACTCGCGGGAGAAGGCTTTGACAAGCACGGACTCGAGTTTTGGGCTCTGCGGGTCTCACCTAGAGTTTTCACGTTTACAGAAGGAGGAACTGCAAGCCCGAGCGTTATTTTTCCTTCCCTTTTTTCGTACACGTCGAGGAGGCTATTTATTTTTACGGATTTTTTTAAGAGACTTTCTTAACAGCTTTCGTGACAAGAATTTATGCTCGCGGTAAAAAGTCGTAGCTCCGTCTGTTCTACGTATTTCTTAATAAAAATGTTTTACACAATCGCACACACCAATTTCATTAACGTTAATGAACGACAGTTTGCGATGAGTAGTCACTAAACTGCAGGCAGGTGTTGGGTCTTTCCTGTGGATTTGTCCAGGACTGTTAAATGTTTTAGGATTAGAGAAATTTCTTAAATTTTATTAAAAAATTTTAAATAATAATAATAATTCACATCTTTACAAGGATTTAATAAAAATTAAAGATTAAATCAAGAGAGCGAGTTTTCCAAAATTATCACAAAAATTAATGAAGAGAAAAAGTTCAGGGACATTTTAGTAACAGCCGGATGAAACTCCGGATTTTATTACTCCCGAACTATGCGAGTATTTTTTTTGCACTAGTGGTCTTCGATGGGCTTCTGACAGATTAATTCACAAATTAAAATTCCGCAGGCGTTCGCGTCAAGCTCGAGGAAAAAGCTGGCGCATTCGTGTACCATCGAACTCGGTCGCGTCTAATGATAAATGCGAGAAAAATCCATTTTCCAAAGGATTGAAAGGAGATTTTCATGCGATTTCATTTTATTCGCCGTTATAAGCCCTGCTTTTTATTTAACGGAATTAAATATTTCAGGCTTTCTAGAAAAATGAGAAATTGGCAGCTCTTTTAAATTAAAAGCCACCAAAAACTTTTTGCACATTTTCTTTCATTTACCAAGTGCGAGTGAATTAATTTTCCTCGAATAAATCCTTTTTTTTTATCGATTTACTGCTTTTCGGCATAATTACGCATTTCGTCGGCGATATCGAGCCTCGAAATTTATTACTGTTTCACTGACACTTAAAATGAATCGGTACTCAGCCTTAACGTTTTTAAATTCCATCATAGCAGCGACAAATCCATTGCGCGATAAATTACCGCGAATCTCGCCGCGGATACGACATAATTTTCAGCGAGAAAAAGGAAGGCTGTCGGCAGCCGAGAGACCAATACGGCATTATTTATGGTTTCGTTCACAGGGACGCAGCGTCATCCGTACACCTGCGCGAGCACGCGCAGACTGAGCCAGAGGTCTGATAAATAAATTATCCCCGATAGACTTGCCGACGTTTACGAGCTCGTAAAATACGGGATTCTCAATTTCTTCGCGGCCGATGCCTAAATTAGCTCTATTTCCTACGTCGCGCCCCGAATGTCTGTTCTACTGCTGTTTGGCTTTTAGCCTTAAGGGTCAGATGTCTCTTTTTATTTTTTAATTACATTGTTATAATTCGCTGAAGCTTATTGAGCTATTTAAATATAAAATCTCAAAATAACTGGACAATTTGCAAAATTTAGATAGATATTAAATGTAATAACAACTCAGAGCATACACGAAACTTTAAAATGTGCAATAATACTTAAAAAATTTTAATACTATTAGCAATTCTTTTAATCATGTTTTATAAGGCTACACGTTGCACTTTGCGCCTGAACTTTAAACCGAAACTTTGCTCGCGAGAGTGAGCAAATTAAAAACAATTACAGGCGTATCGTCTCCTTTTGTTAGCTGGTATCTCGCGAGATCACGCAAACTCGCAAATAAGTACCTTACATACACAGGCAGCTCTCCGAAAGTTTAGCATCCCGCTTGAGCGCCAAGTTCCAGGTAAATTCAAGTTACGCCCGCCTATCCCCGGCGGGGCTTAGCGGCGCCTTATTAAATCTTAAGCCCTGGCTGCTGCCGCTGCTGCTTTCTTATGAGCGCGTCAGAAAAGAAACAGCAGCTCGTCTCGCCCGAAAGTGGAGCGCCAGGAGATAAGGCGAATTTGCCCTTTGATTTTGCTGCGCTAATTAAAAACTTCTCGAAAACTTGCCCCCTTTGTTTTG
Source organism: Ormyrus nitidulus (assembly GCA_900474335.1). NCBI lineage: Eukaryota > Metazoa > Arthropoda > Insecta > Hymenoptera > Ormyridae > Ormyrus > Ormyrus nitidulus. Next base: position 35,960 of record UCOL01000834.1, on the reverse strand, counting down.
CAGCTTCCTGCAGAGATTTTGTTTGCCTACCTTTTTTTCTTGACAGCCAGACTTTTTAGGGAGAAAGTTCGGCCAAGTTTACTTTCGATCGCTTTTCGGTGAAAATTGCGTGTTCTAGTAGATTGACAAGCAACCCAAGAATTTGAGAGAAAGCAGACTATTTTTTAAAGTAAAGCGTCTTTTACTACTTTTTTGAAATATTTTTCTACAATTTTCAAGCACAATATCTTTAAGAGTAATGAATGAATCGGACTCGCGTGTTGTTAAAAAAAAAAGAAAGGTTAGATTTTGGTGAAGAGCGGCTCGGAGTCGATCGGCGCACTTTTCCCAGGCCGCTATCAACAGTTTCGGGGTTCGAGCTGAGCGAGGAAAGTGAGAGAGTGGAGGATCCCCCGGGGGAGAGAGAGGCCGTCGCATCCCGCGGGAATCTTATCCCCGTGGCCTTGGCTTTTCTATATCGGGCTCGCAGGTCCGAGCGGATGGGCCTCGGGCTACCGACATTCGATACACAAGCAAACAGTGGCTGGCGCCTGCGCGAAACCACCATCTACCCAGCGCTCAAACATATCGATTCTTCCTGCCAATGATGACGCTTTATGCTCATGTTAATCGATATCTCATTCGGTTTCTTTTCTATTATATTAGAAGTGAAAAGACTTGGTGCTTCCTCTATCGTCTATCTGATGTTAAACGTACTACTTAAATTTACATTTAAGAGCTGAAGTGCAGATTACTTCTTTACGTCATGATCTTTAAAAAGAAAAATATTTGCTTTTAAAAGTATTTCCAATACTCGGGAAATGTAGAAAAATAGCCTCGGAAAGCGCTGCCAAGATTTTGGATCTCCTTTCATCACGGAAAGCATAATCCTCGAAAATTCATCGACTCGAAAAGTTGGTCTTCCTATCAGCGGGAACAGTCGGCGCTCTCCACGCTCTGCTCCCATACGCAGAAATTCGCGTCGAACTCGGGTCGGCGAATCGATACACGGGCAGGCAGGCGGCAGACATCCGGGGACTAAGCATAGACGAAATCGCCTCGGGCAATCGTGATTTCTCCCCGCGCCTTATATCCTTTAAAGTTTTGGGGCTTTCGTCTACTTGCAAGTTCGCCGAGTAATTGTCGAGGTTCAACAAGCAAGCCCGATCCCTAATGACGTCCTTATGCAAATTTTATTAGGACCGGCACCGGAGCGCGCGTCGAGGGGGAACGCCTCTAATGGAGATTAGAATCATAGATAGGTGATAATTTATGCATGTATTTATTTGCGCCCGGCATATGCATGAATTGGATTACGAGCTGCTGCGGACGCGAACCCGCTGCCTGGCTTACCGCGAGCTCGACCGAGTAATTGTTCCTCGTTTAGGGCGCTTAGCCTGATTTGTTGGGCTATGATTTGTTTTCGATCGGAATCTCCAAGCTCGCGCTTCTTTAATGGGACTGACATCCATTTGTTCGTATCTGTGCCGATTCAACAGTATTTTAATTAATGAATAATTAGTGAATATACTGTATTTTATTAGAAAAAGAAAAACGTTAATTTTGTTTTATTTTAAATTTTTTATAACCTCTATTATAACTTCTTGCACAATAATAAATAGTCCAACTTGAATTTTAACGTAATAACCCCTTTCATCTCAAAATTTACAACTAGCTTACAACGTTTTATTGAATCTGATAAGTTTCGGCGGGTTTCTAGTTTCGTTTGGCCTGCATTTAACTGTCTCTTGTTCTGCTATTGTCGGCGGTGGAGGACTTTGAACTTACGTTGCAGTATTGGCTTTTGCTCTGGGGAAACTTTTCACATGATAAGACGAGCACTTTCTCGAGAAACTGCTTCGTTAAAAAGCGAAGGAAGTGAATTCCACGAGATTGCAATAGCTGACAAGGACGAAATAGTAAAGTTCTAGTTCCACTGGAAAACTTGGCCGTGTCCTGCACTCTGATCGAGATAATTGTTTGATAACGATTGAAATAATTACACTTGCTTTCATTAAGTGTTCTCGTTATGCTCAAACTATTTTTTAATACTTTAAAATCATTCGGAATGGCAATTTCTGATCTAACTTAATTTATGTCAGATATAATTCAATTCTGTAAGTAAATAATCCATATAAAACACCTGCGATATCCCATCTGTTTTATAGCTCTCTCTTGTTACTAATTGCACGATTAACTCCGTGTATCAGTAAGTACTCGCTGGCTTGTATAATTTGCACATCGATTCTCGCAAAGTAAATGGTATAATAAAGACTTCTGAGATTTTCTCGCTAATCCCTTCTTTCTGCACGCCTCGTAATTATTAATTTAACTTCGACTCATTAATTTTCTTAAATCTATCTACTTTTTCTTTTCACTCAAAATGCATAACATAATTAGAAGCTAACAACAAGTAGGTGGGCATCTATGTACGTTAGGTAATGAATGTTGTTTAAGTTGTGTGAAAATGGAGTATATAAATATCAAGTCAGAGCAGAACTTGTTCATTTAATAAGAAGTTTTACGTACAAATTAGAAACGTTACTTTAGTTATTTTAAACTTGTTTCATGGTTTCGCATAAAATGAAGCAACTTTATTTAATATTTAATTGGTAAATAAATATATGTATTGAATCAAGCGACGATTCTTCTCGAAAGTCCTTCTTTTCAGACCCTATGCACTTATTCATTCTTTGAATCTACTCATTAAACGCCTCAGACAAGTCTTCTCTCGAAAGTTGCGTAGCAGCTGCATTATACTTTACCGCAGCCTCATCACCACTCGTGAAATCGGGTTTCCGCAACTGATTTTTAGTTTTCGTTCGGAGAAAGTCGGATGAAGCTTAATCTGACGAATAAATTTGAAGAAGAAAAGTTTCTGTGCCCGATGAGCAGTTAAGAGTCTCGGCAGTCTCGTTGAAAAATGGAGATAATAAGCTCTGGATGTAAAACTAGTATTGCCAGTTTACTTTTTGTGTAATATCAACTGATACGAACTCTGACAGATTTGAAGTATATAACACTTGAAAATATTACTCTATTTCTCGATGCGAAACATAGCCATTGATAAAGTAAAGTTTTCCAATCAATTATTTGTTTAAAAATTAGATTTAGGGACAAATAGTTTAAATTTAAAAAAAGGGAAATTTTGTACTATTAGAATTCATTATTTTAGTCGTTTAGTTTCAAAAGAATACAATGAGAAGTATTTTAAAACTTTTACATGCTGCATTGAAAAAAATTTTCTATTATACTCCTGATTATTATCCGGCGCCTATAAAGTTCAAAGCCTTCGCACTCGTTTGAAATAATCCAGGCAGCTAAAAATAAACAGAGCCGAGCTACAATCACCCAAGTTTTCTTCGATAGGAAGTCCAGGAAAAAGCGAGGCGCATCAAAAGAACTGCATGTGGAAGCCATCGGGCTGAAAATGATAACGAACCTTCTGGTGGAAAACATCGTCACGCTTAAGATAACCATTTAATAAGACTCGCGAGTCCAAAAAAAGTGAGGCGAGGGTATAGTACATGTTCGCACGCGATTCCCCTCGAGAGGAATATAATAAGAAAGCGACGATAAGAGATAAGCGCACTTTCCTTCTTCTCTCTTTCTTTTTCCATTTCGGTTCAGTTGCACTATAAGCCGGAGGCGAAGGAGGGCGGAAGAAACAATGGATACTCACGTATCTACGATATTTCGCCCGATGAGAATCTTGGCGTTGCCTCGTAAATAGATACGCGAGTGTGCAAGGAAGGGGAATTAAGGCTGCCAGGAGATCTATAAAATCGAGGGATGAGAGCTTTATATGTTCGGGGGAAAATCTTATTTTGCAAAAGTGCGAAAGGCGATAGCCTTAGAATTGGATTGCATGTACTAGTATTCAACTGCTGTTTTAAATGGTCGTTATTAATAAAAATATCATTTAAATTAATAAATTTATTATGAAATATTTATGGAAATGTTTTCTTAAATTAAACAAAATAAAGAGAAGATCGAAGCTGAATTTAAAAAAAATTTTAATATATCTTATTATTTAGTAACAAACATTTAAATTTATATTTCAATACTCTTTTTATTAATATAAAATCTTTTTTTTATAATTACAGGTGAGTTACTAAGTGCTTGCAAGTCATTATGATTTTAATCCAAACCACGTAAGTTTACATTTTATTTCTTAAAAGTATTTTGAAATTGCTGCAACTATCAACTTGAATCTTCTTTTCTCGATGAAACAAAAAAAAAAAACTCTTTGACCATCAGTCCAGCATTAGTAGAGTAAATATCTGAACAGCTAACTTTAGTTATAAATCGCATAGTAATATTTCAGTTCCACAAGCCGAAAAACAGAAAAAAGAGTGAGGAATAAGAAGGGAAAATAATGCAAAAGTAGCGGGAGTGGCGCAACAAAAATAAAGACTTGGAAGCAGGGAAAAAATGAAGGAAGCGTAGAAGGCGGAAGCAAGCCAGAAAGAGAGCGAGAGGGAGGAAAAGATTGCGGTTTAGCAAAACTGTGCTGGCTCGGAGAGGGGCAGCACTCGGCAGATTAAATTTTTTTGCCCGGAAGATTCGGTGCATCCTTGCCAGGATACACCGAAAGTGGGCTCTCGCGAGGCGCTTCGACGTGTCGTAGGTCGTCGTTCTCATTACCATAAAGCGATTCTCCGCTGGCGCTTTTTCGCTTATACCTCCGCTTGCCGCGCGGCGCATCTGCTAATGCGTCCTTTTTTGTACTTCGCCGGATTGTTTCGATTGGAAGAGAGGTGAGTTCGGCTTGGAATATTTGATCGAATTGATTATCGAGAGGGCTGCTGAATTTCATGCTGCGCTTGGCTTTCTAGCTTATGAAATTAGAGTTGCTCGGAATTTAAAGGAATTCTATAACTCCTGTTCTTAATTAAGCTACTTTTTTTCCTCCTCTTGTTAATGAAAAAAGGGGGACGTGTATGAAACAGTAATGAGATAAATTTTCTCAATGTATTTTAGTATATATTTAAGAAATTTTTCAAATTAATTACTGGCCAGTGATTATCTGCTAAAAGGCTTTTACTAAAAAAACAAGCGGATAAAAGTATCTTTCTACCCGCATGTAAACAAAACATTTAGATATTTTCTCACGGAAGGCAGCATAAGCAGACACATCGCTTAACCCCGTTCCAAAGAAACTGCGCATCAGCAGACAGTCTTTCGTCACAAAGCGACAGTATAAGCAGCGCCTATAGCAGGTCGCCGGCAGATCGATGGAGCATCCAAGATATTCAGTCGCAATTCGATCGGTTGGCGCCGGCGCCCGTATCAGGTGTAAGTCGCGAGTCGACGCCCGGTATCTGTGACGCGCAAATGCTCCTGGGTTAATCGAGCGACTATACGTCGGCCGCGAATTCCCGGATCTTGCAGATTTTATGAGCCGGTATGGGAGTTATGGCGGACCCTCGCCGGACGATACATTTTTCAAGCAGCTCCGAAAGAGTTACGCTGATGGCGACGCAGAATGGGGCGGGGCTTATTTATTGTTAATTTTCAAGGGAAGATGCTTTTTTACGGAAGGGTTGAGCTGGGTTGCGAAAGGTGACGCCATGCGCAGAATGAGTAAATACTTTTTAAAATTTGCATACCCTTGTTGCTGTAGTTAACGCTGCCCTTTGCTTAGAAAAAGTTGACGCGTTAAAATCGTTTCTTGTAAATAGTTCATCATCGGGCAACGCATGACCAATTTATTTTTCTTCGTATTTCCAATAAATTCCGAATACTGAAATCTGAAGTTGTGCAATGTGATTTATTTGTACATAAATTGTAGATTTATAATTTTTTTTTCTTCTACACAAGCTTATGAAATGAACGAGTAAAGCAAAACAAATCGCTTATTCGATACAAGACAATAAGCTTCCCACACCTAGTTTCGCCATCGAATTTCAATAAAAGTAACAACTGCCGCGGGAAATAAAGCAGAAAAAGAAACTACATCGCAGTAAAATATGAGCGCAATATCGATCGATACCCGGAGACAATCCCTACACTCGATGCTAACAATAGTCAAGAATCTGGTAGAGAAAAGGCGTAGATATGCCGAATGGGCGGATGAATTATGCGAGAAAGAAAGTGAACGTGGCTGTAAACGCCGACGAATATCTACGATAACCGCGTCGCAGCCATTCGTCGTTTAGCCGAGTTTTCTTGGAGGATTTTGGCCCAAGTTCTTACGGACGTTCTGGGGAGATCATTTTTTTCAAGCTTCCCTTTTCCTCGGCCGTTTGCTGTTCTTTGTTTCGACGATTCTCATCTTTTTCACTTTCTGGCGAGTTCGCGTTGTTGAATCTAAGGGCGCGAGGGATTATGTGAATTTATATTATAAGGTAAATTGGCTGTTTTATTTCACTGGGGTTGAAAATGTTTGCCAACACGTTTTCACAATTTTTTCCAAGTTATTGACACCGCTTTATAAAACTGTTTTTTTTTTTAACTAATATAAATTAGAAGAGAAAGTTAGAAAATCAAAAACAGTTCTGTAGAAGTAAATTATTAAGAGTATCGAGGAATCACGTGCGAGAAATAAAATTTTATCGTGGAATCTCGATTCTCGAAGCTCATAATTGAATTTTCTCATGCGACTTCAGCCCTTAGTGTTCTTGAGATTATTGGTTTCCTGGTGTACATTCCATATTGGGAACAATTGTCTTCCGGCAATAATCGAAATAGCGAAGAATACACACATGTGCACTCAAAGACGTTATTTCCTTAATTAAATTTTTAAACTATTTGTAATAATGACTATTCGCTTAATTGGAAGTGAAAGTGCAACTGCGATTTTTGTCTCAAAAAATTGTATATCTAAAAGCTGATGAATAATAAAATCGTATACAGAAAGTTACTATTTAAAAGCTTCCTTAATAAAATTTTGAAAACCTTTAAAGTATCCACTACTTAAATAAAAAAATATTTATATCCTCGCATACTTTATTTAAAAGCTCTAGGGTTAAATCTCTATTACAAATATATCTCTCAGCCTAATTCTTCGATATAGTCTACTCGGAGCTACTTAGAACGTAATAGCCTTTATTAAAAGCAAAGAAGCAGATCGGAAGAGCATTTATACGGCGCTTTTTATGCGGCGCTAGTACTAAAAGCTTTATACATCATAGACAGAAAACGCCTGCAGAATCAATACCCGTAAAGCAGCGTCACACCGTAGGCTCGCTCGCACATAAAGCCCCGCGCGAACGTCTCATTCAATCTGACCTGAATTTCAAGATGCGACGTACGACAATGCCTGTTGATTCTATAGCACCGCGACAAAAGTCCGAGCAAGAAATGGGTAATGGAACGTACGTTCGCTGCGTTAGTATCGCTGCGCTGCATCTCGATGGAACGAGGCCTTTCAATGCACTCGCTGAATGCGAGCGCGAGATTTCCAATCGAATGATCGATACTGTTTTGCAAATACTGTTTTCAGAGAGAGATATTGACTTACTCTGTTCTTTCTGGAGCAAAAAGGCTCTTTTTAATCAAGCATTCTTTTGTTGCATATAGCCGAAATCAAATGAAGTATGCTTTGAGGAATTATGCACTTGAACATCACTTGAAATCATTTGCAAGGCGATAATAAGTAAAGATAATTCTTTGACTCTATTATAATTTTATAGTTTAAAACAAACGTCCAGTGCAAATAAGTTGAAACTTTTTTTAGGCTTTGCGTCGAAAGAGTTGATCGATCAATAGCAGGTTCCACGAGCGGCCGGGCCGCCAAGAAGCATCCTCGCTCTATTAAAACAATAGCTAGCCGGCGCTCAGGAACGCTTTCGCGTCACGCAGCGTATTAAAGAAGAATCCAGCGGCTCATAAATACGAGTCGTCCACGCGACTCCCTTATCTCGGCGCCTCATCGGCACGTACTCTGCCCTCGCCGGCGCGAATATCATTAGCCGCGCACATCAGTCAGCGGCCGTTAAAATGGCGACACTTTTACGATAGCGATCGCGATATTCCTCGGCATGACGCACGCGCGGCCGAGCCCTCGTAAATTGTCCCAATCGACTGCTGCCGCTGCTGCTGCTGCTGCTGCTGTGCGGACCCTTTAATGGGCTCGGCTGGACTCTAATTCTGCGACTCCGCAGGGGGTCGAGTGCGAGGCGCGAGCGACATGTGCACTTTCTGCACGCGCCCGCCTCTTTCTCTCGCTCTCTCTCTTCCTGGGGTTATACAGTCGCTGAGAAAAATTCCTGCCCACCGGCTTCTCGATCGAATAAAATTCTGAGCTGCTTTTTGCAGACTTGGACAAAATTTATTTCGACGGCATGTAATTCTTATGTAAATTACATTTAAATAAATAACATTTTTAGTCTGTCGATTGCTGCCAATAATAAATGTTCAAAACGTTGGCAAATTTACATTAATTTATAATTATTATCGACGGGTAATCCATCGATCAGCTTCCTCAATAATTAATTGCAATATTTTCAGATACTCTTTTAATAATATAAAACACGAATAATTGAAAACATGGGTTTATAATGTTACAAGTCACTTACAGATTACTAATTATTAAACGTTTCATTAAATTAAAAATCCACATAAAGAGTAAAGAGTAACTGTTCAATTAATTATTGCACCAGACGAAATTGAAAATTTATGTTTACTTTAGGGTAAGTTGTTTTAAAGTCTAAAGCTACAATAGAATTTACTGACGAAAACCGCACCGATACATTAATGTGGTTAATCGTTATCGCACACCTGCTCATGCCATTGTACCGGCTTTACGTACATCTATTAATAACAGTTGAAAACGTCAATTGATTAATTTGACAAATAATTTAATGTACATTTGTTTTCCGATTTGCGTAGTTTTTATTCCTATTGTCTATTGTTAAAAATTCTTAAAAGCATTATTTGATATTCAATTTGTGTCGTTAAACTAATATTAAATGAATCCATTTTAATAGATCAAAAGTTATGTTTGGCTAGTAAAAACTAAACAATTTAAACTCAAATGATATTTTTTTTATTTTAAAAAACTTCATTTTTGTATACTGAAGAGAATTTTCAGTCATAGTTTTTGCAAATCCGATTCTTTTTTTATTTTTTTTTTTATCTCTGCCTTGGACTGTACTAAGCAAATACATCTTTAAATTGCAGGAGGCGACGGTCATAAGCAATAAAATTCGCTCCTCCTGGCTTTCTCCCGACGCACTTACATACACACGTCGCGTCAACCCCTGCTGTATAAGAATTTGCGAGGCTTGCTAAATTTTCCTCGACAGGGTAATGTACTTTCAGCCCGTGAAATATGCGAGATTATTCGGACGAGCGAGTTTCGCATTTCTTTTCTCAGGTTCTTGAATTCCATCAATTTTTTCCCCTCCCGATTGTTTATACGAGCCTCCCCAGGGTTATTTATAAACTTCGGGAATCCCGTTTGCCTTTTTCACGGCTGATACAATTTTTAAGTGTTCTCTCCCCAGTGTTTACGGAAACTGTGAAAAACGCTTTAGGAAATGTAGTTCAGACGTTCAAATTATATAATAAAATGAATATTTTCGATATTAGAGTAAACAATTATTCTGTGATTCTAAACCTATTATTTAATTTTCAATGAATTTTCTTCTTTAGAATGCTCTTTAGAACCTAAGAGCCAAGGTTTATTACAAAATGGAACGTTTACAAAATTGCTACGTCATAATCATAAAACCGATTGCAGCGAGTCGCATTCCGAGAATTCCCAAAAATTATTAAACCTAATCCGCTTTCGAAGACAAAACTCTTCAGAATTGAAATAAACATTGCGTACACGTATCGATTAAGTGCTCCATAAAACTGAAGGCGGCAGGTCTGGCGAACGGTCGTAATTCGTGGGATAAGCATTAAAATCGCGGCGCTCTCGAATTGTGTTTACATTTTTCTAACGACGCGAGACGGCTCTTTGCGCAGCCGTAAGTTGCGCCGCAGGAAAGTCGAGATTAGTGGCTAACCATATGTTCGTAATGCCCAGTCCGCCCCTCGAACGCGACTCTCTCCGCCTTAATCGGATTACGGAAACGGAAGCGATTAATCTCGTTTGGTCTCTCTCCTGCTCCCGAAATCTCTGTGTGACGTTCGAATTCGCGAATCCCGCTTCTCCCAAAGGGCTTCTCGTTTGAGCGCAAATGGCAGGAATGCCGAATGCAGGCGAAAGAGAGAGAGAGAGAGAGTGAGGAGACGCCGCGCTTTAGACGTGATTAAAACGGTAATGCCCTAACTTTGATTTTGAATAGTTCTCATCTCTCCGGCAGAGGCCAAAAACGCGCTGAGTGAGATGCGAAAGTTCGATGGTCAGGAGAGTAATTTTATCACAGTCTAATGATTATTGCTAAGGAATGGATGAGATTTTAAAAACCGCTATTTATGACGAAAGTATTCATACAATTCAATAGATTTAATAGATTAATTAATAGATTAATATCTAATTATAAATAATAATAAATAAACCGAGAAATAATATGTTGATATCATAGTATCGTAGCATCATAGTGTAGTATTTTAAGACTCAATCACGCGGTCGAAGTTTATAAATCTACCAAACACTGCATTTTTCTGAAGGATTCATCCTCGTGCCAACTGCGCATTTGAAGTCTTCCGCGAATTCCTTCATATTTCTTAAACCTCCATTTACTCTAACAGAGTAAGGTGCGTGTACGTCAGATTCAATTTTCTTCTTCACATAATCACGCGTGCCTTTAAAGCACCAAAGTCTCGCAGCACTCAGCCAAAAGAGCTGCCTTGGTATTAAAGTCAAGTTCGGCAAGCAAGGCTCTTTTATTTTGTTAAATTCTATCCAATCGCTGTAAGAGCGATAAGACAATTTGTAACCTCCATTGTCGGCGATGTTTTCGCTTAAGGTCAAAGAACCGTTAACCTAAAAATATAAAAGTATAATTTATAATTTAGTTTATAATTTTTATTAAAATTATAATTTTGATAGTCAAAACGATATACAATTGTAATAAAAGTAAAGACGAAGTTTTAAGCATAAATTTGGCTTACCCTGTAATAATATTCTGGTTCTATTAATTGACTATATTGCTTTTTGATGCATTCAGTTTTCTTCCAAAACTTTTTTTTAGTTTCGTTGTCCCACCAATTGTTAATATTTCCATTTTTATCATATAATTGTCCAAAAGAATCAAATGGGTGTGTGATTTCATGACCAGCTGTCATCCCTAAAGCTCCGTAGTTTAAATAGCTTGGTCTATCCAATTGGAAAACCATTTCTTGTATGTATGCTACTGTTATGACTATTTATAGCAGAAAACATACAATTACTTTCAATCAAATGAATATATATATTAAAGTATATATTATATATAAAAATAAACTAAATCTTTATCAATTAAAAAAAAGTCTAATAAACATTTATAAAAAATAATCCTTTTCAAATGATAAATTTTTATATAGGCAATTTATTTTTGTTTTTTCTTACCGATGGTGTTGGTGCTCCAAGTATATATGGCATTAACATCGTAAGGAACCCATAAATTTGTCCAATGATATTTATCAACCGGTTCAGCTATATTGTCATACACGGCTTTATGAAAAGAAAATGAAGAAACATTAAGATAACTTTCTATATATGATCCCTGTCTAACAATGAGTTTTTGATAATATGCATTAAGTATTTTGTCATTTAGTAACTCATCGGCATGGCCAATGTAAACGCGAATCGCATCCAACTTTTCAAGAGCATTCTTTCGAGTTTCATCATCCAGCCAATCAACCTAAAGCAACGATTTAGTTTATTACATATATCAGTCTATTAAAATATTAAAACTTATTTAGTATGTACCTGTTGCAAATTTTTCTTCATTTGTTTCTTGATGTTTTCATACATTTCACGAACCTTTACCCTTGTAGCTTCGTTAAAATATTTCCTAACGTACATAGAATTAAAAGCGTGCTTTAGTTTTTCACGCGTTTCTTTCACACAACCATTTTGACGTTTTGTCTCTTTTGAATCTTCTTCTGTATCAGTTTTAACTGAATCATGTGATTTTATACTTCGCCAATTAAGTATAAGTGAATCGATAAGTTGTAAAACCAAATATCCTATTTGATTTGCAACAACTCTCTTTGGCGCTTTATTTATGTATTCATATGATTTAGCAACGATTTCTAGATGTTTAATAATGATAGTGTGCGAATCGTTCGATACAAGACCCCCAGCTTTAAAGAATTGGTTTACAATTTCTAACCAAGGAGTTCCTGGGTACTTTTGAGATAACTCCCCAAATGTTATGCGCCTCTGTTGAACTTTAGATTTTTCGCTGTGTATCTACAAAATTATAATAAAATTTTTAAATAATATTTAATAGGCCGTTGTGCGACATTTTACCGTACAGAAATATCACACGTTTTTTATTTTACCTTAAATAGTTCCTGTTGAAAATTTGCCAACTCTTTTATTTCTTCTCTAATTGTATTTTTATCTACACCAAAAATTTCTACTTTTGCACTTAGTTCATTACTATAGCTTTCCAAATCTTCTTGATTTAAAATTTGCAGTAATATATTAGGCGTTCTTTTCACCTGTATAAAAATTGTTTAATGGAATTTAAAATATTGTTTGAAAAGTTATATTAGTAAATTTAAATTAGAATGTAAAAAATTTTTTATAATATAATATCTGATATTGTAGTACATGTTTTTGTTAACTTACAGTAATAAGGGCTTTCGTGTTATCATCAGGGTCTCTAATTCCATCAATATTTAAAGGAAAAGGCATCAAAAAATTGTTTTCAAAAATTCTATAAACATGTTTTTTCCAGTCATAACCACTTTCGTTCCATTTATTTCCGACTAATATGGGAAATCCACCGGTTTTATGAATAAACTCTAAAACTTTATCTGGATCACGCTGAGCTGAAAATGATTATTTTAATTTTGCAATCGCAGTAAAACAAAATAATTCATATCATAATGAGTACAACTGACAGTCATCCATACAGTTTTGGAAATGCATTTTGACTTTTTTAAATGCATCTAGTTCATCTGGACGGATTTCCTCTGGAAGCAGAGATCGTAATGCCTTTATTGTTTCTTTTAACATTATTTCAATATAATCATAATGGTCCGAATCTTCTGGAATGGGAATATTCTTAAATTTTCCGCAGGCAAATTGATAAAAATTATCACATGGGTCTATGGTGAAATCCATAGTATCGAGAAAAATTTGAGCTAAAACATTGATGAAGATATTGTAAATAAAACTCATTTATTTTTATTATTTATAATATTCAGGTAAATTTTATTTGCTACAAATACCTTCCCTACGGCAACTATCAGTTTGGCATATTTTTTGGCAAGATCTTCCAGCACGAGTATCTTTTTGTATTCCTTGAGCTATTATAAATTTGTATGTCAATAGGTATTACAATTTTCATCCAGAATTATGTTGTTTAAATTGAAACTTAATTGGAATTTTTGTTTTAATTTTATGTTGTAATTTCATTAAATATATATTAATTACTTACAAGTTTTCTGAAAAGAGGCTGCTTGAATAGCATTTAACTCCAGGTTGAGCAAAGTAAACAATAGAATTTTAACTAATGATCTGTAATATCTTAATTTAATAATGATTTTAAAATAATTCTATGACATTTCTACTTGCCTTAGTTGATTCCTTTTCAAACGAACCATCCTCAATTTGTATTAAAACTCAAAGATTAATTCTTTAAACAAATTTTATTCTACAGAAATAACTTAATTCAAAGTTTAATTCAGGACTCTTGTTTCTGTACACTTTAATTTAAGAATTTGAAACATGCATCATCTTGTATTTAAATAGTTCTTTATGAATAGAATTGTGAAAGTATTAGTCTAGTGCTTATCTGCATACACATAAAGTTTACTGAAGATAAATTTTATTTAATAAACTAGTTTGCAGAAATATATCATTTATTCGCATTTTAACAAAGGTAACTTTAGAATTATTCGTTTACGTATATATCCATTTAGGAACTGGGTCAAAATAAACATTTGGAATTATTCCTTAGTAAAATATGAGAGAGTAGCGTTTAATGAAATTTATTCTGAAATTGGAATTATATTATTTGAGACACGAATAATTATATAATGTGAGGTAAATTTGTTTTGGCATTTTTTTATATTTCACGAGATCTTCATAAAAAGTAATTTTTGCCAAATTATATGTCTAGTTTTTTCCGATATAATATTAATAATGTTGTGTCTCTCCTCTAAGTCATGTAAACAAAATATGGTATTTGATAAAACTATTTATCGTATCGATAAAACTATATCTTTTTTACAACACCGTGTACCCGTATGGAAAAAAGCAAAGGTATCACAATACAATTCTAAATCAAAATAAATTTAAAATTCAAGTGAATGTTTACCTTTCTAAGTTTAGAATTTTAGATATTTATGTTTTGTTTAAAAAAGCAATATAATTTAATAAATATATGAATAATTACAGATAAATAAATAGACAAACATATAGTCAAATAATTTTTTAACAGTTTTTGGTTGCTTACGACTTGGTCTTAATTCTGCTATCACCAGGGCCGGATTAAAAGGGGGGAAGTCGATCTAAAAATTGCCAGTTACGTGTTATTATATTCGTTAAGAGCTTTTGTTCAGAACTTAAGGGAAGATTTTATAAAAATAGAAGATGAATCGAAAAATTTAAGTACTCTTGTCATACAAGAATATTGTAATGTAAAAAAACGAAAAATAACTAAAAAATTTTCTGACTCTCCGAAAGAAGTTGACTAATTTGATAAAATCGTTAATGAGGTGGAAATGCGAAAGCTGGCGAAGCGAAGTTTTGCTTACGATTTTCATTTATTAAATTATTTGATTTTCGTCAAATTTTAAATCTGTTGAAAATGATGAGTTGGAAAGAAAAGCTACGAACCTTGTTAAAATGATCTTGAAGACAGTTTAGTTTCTGAGAATAAACAATTTATAATTTTATTGAAATGACAGCCTAAGGGATTTTTTCAAAGAAAAAAGAGGAAATTAAAGAAACCTGTAAGTGATGAAACCGATACAGATGATGCGTTAAACCCTTTAATTGTAAAAAATTATATAGTTAATTATAATCTTAAGAACATTTTTCCGAATTTATATATATAGCTTAGGCTCTTTAACAGCACCAGTAGCCAACTGTGAGGCTGAAACGTCGTTTTCCGTACTGAAGTGAATCGAGAATATGTATAGGTCAACCATGCGAGAGGAGCGCTTGACATCTTTAGCACAATTATTATCTATTGAGTCAAATATATTATTACACATATATTTAATAAATACACTTTATAACTGAATGTATAAATGATTTCCAAAATAATAAATCAACAGTAAAAATCCGAAGTAACGGTTTTTATACAATTAATTTTTATTAAATTTTCTTTTTGTTTTTAAAAAAGAATTTCGTACATTTTATGTCTAGTTATATATAAATTTACTAAACGAAACAAATTTAAAAAATTCTGTTGAATCGATTCATTTTCATGTACATTATCTAAAATTGTGAGCACAATAAGTTTCTTAAAGAGGCCCTACAATGAAAACAGCTCGGACCCCATGATTTTCTAATCTGACCCTGACTATTACAGTCTACCAAATGATACACTTTATCTGAGGATTCATCCTCGTACCAGTTACGCATTTGAAGTCTTCTGCGAATTCCTTACTATTTCTGAAACTACCTATGACTCTAGCGGAAAAAGGCGCATGCGGCTCTTTCTCAATGACAAATTTTACGTATTCTTCGTTCCCTTTAGAGCACCACGCTCTTGCAGCACTCAACCAAAACATTTGTCGCTGGGTGAAATTCAGGTCCGGCAAACATGGCTCAGACAGGTTGTTGGATTTTATCCAATTGTTGTAAGCTTGGTAAGATAGTTTGAAGCCTCCATTGTCCGCAGTGTTTTCGTTCAGAGTTAAAGTACCATTAATCTGAAAATAATTTTTTTATATTTTTATAGTTTTGGTGAAAAATAAATACAAATTTAAATTTGAAAGTTACACATAAAAACGAGTTACATTACTAAATTAAGTAAATAAGGTTACCCTGTAATAGTACTCTGCTTCTGTTAATTGACTATATTGGTCTTTCATACATTGCGTTCTTTCCAAAAACTTTTCTTTGGTTTCTTCGTCCCACCAATTGTTGATGTCTCCATTTTTATCATATAACCGACCCAACGAGTCAAACGCGTGAGTAATTTCATGGCCGATCGTTACTCCTAGAGCTCCATAGTTCAAATAGTTTGGCCTATCCCGTTGAAAAATCAATCTTTTTAGGTATGCTACTGCTAAAACTGATTAGAAATGAAAAAAATAAGTGTATTTTAAGATTTTTAAGTAAAAATAAAAATGCACAGAATGAATAAAAAAGTAAAACTAAAATAAATAACGGTGGAAACAGCTTGCTTTTAATATGAATTATTAAAAGCATTAACCTTTCTCTAATAAGAGAAAAAAAGGCAATTTCAGACATCGATGAATAGTTTTTGGCAATCATACTTTGACTTATAGTCTGAAGATAGCAGTGTCCACCGAAACGTACCGCGCCTTGAGTTCGGGGAACCATAATCGAGTATTAACATAACGCTGAGTGTATAATGAATTTACTTTGTAATACGTAATAAAATGTTTAGAGTTTTAAAGGTAAATTTCTTACCGATCCTGTTGGTATCAGGAAAATACATAGCATTGACTACATAGGGTATTAAAAGCTCTGTCCAGTGGTATTTATCTTTCATCTCTACTTTGTACAAATAAACATCTTTATAAAAGGCAAACGACGTTTTGTTAAAATAACTTTCGATGTAAGATCCTGGTTTAACAACAAGCTTGCTATAATATTCATTAATTAATGTATCATTTAGTATTTCATTAGCGTGACCGACGAAAACGCGAATCGCTTCCAACTTTCCAAGTGCATTTTTTCGTGTTTCTTCATCCAGCCAATCGGCCTATAAGATTAATTTACTTTGGTAAATATATTTGTCATTTTAAAATACAAAATTTTACTGATACTTACTTGTTGCAAATTTTTTTTCATTTGTTTCTTAATATTTTCATAAATCTGGCGAACTTTCATTCTTGAATCATCATCAAAATGTTTCTTAACGTACATAGAACTCATGGCATATGGTAATGCATCTAATGAGCCTCCCACGCATTTGATTATTCTTTTTTTGGTGTTGGAATTATTTGAGCTATTTATTTCATTTAAAGGTAATAGTTCGTTGATTTTGTCCAAAATTATCCAAGCTATTTGGTTCGCGATAGCTCTTTTCGGCGCCTTGTTTATGTATTCGTAAGTCTTAGCAACAGTTTCTGGATAATCGATAATGATAGTATCAGCATCGGTAAAAACTAAATCAGTTGCTTTGTAAAATTGATTTACAAATTCTAACCAAGGAACTCCTGGATGTTTTGCAGATAAAGCTTTAAGTGTTGTGCGTTTCCCTTCTTTGTCTTCTTCATATTTTTCATATTTTACCTAAAAGAGCATTTAAATGGTTGCAATAAAAGTTCAAGTAGGCAGTACAGAAATTAAGACTTTTGTTTACCTTAAATAATTCCAGTTGAAAATTAGCCAGTTCCGTAATTTCTTCCCGAATCTTATTTTTATCTGCACCAAGTAATTCTGCTACACTTATAAGTTTATTACAGTGACTTTCAAATTCCTCTTTATTTAAAATCTCTGGAATAAAGTCTAAACCCACTCCTATCTACAATGAATTTTATTTAATAAAATGATTATTATTTTCAAATATTTCTTTTTATAGTTATGGGATTTTTTCTTTTTAAGAGCTAAACTTACGTTAATAATAAGGTTTTTGGAATTTTGTGGATCAAATCGTGCGCCAACAAACATAGGAAACTTTAGTAAAATATTGTTTTCGTATACTCTGTAAATGTGTTCTCTCCAATCGTATTCATTTTCGTTCCACATATTCCCAAGTAATAAAGGGAATCCACCAGTTTTAGTTAAGAAGTCAAGAACTTTATCTCGGCTACGTTCATCTGAAAAAATTATTTCCAATCTAAATCGTTCCAAGCAAGAAAAATGATTCTAATTCTACAATAAATGTAATTTACATTCATCGATACAATTTCGATAATAGGATTTAATTTTTTTTACAGCATCCAAATCATTTGGACGAATCTCCTCTTGGAGTAAATCAGTTACATCTTTCATGCTATCATTAAATAAATCCCTGAAAACATCACTACGTTCTTCCTTAAGAGGGATGTGTCTAAACTTTCCACATGCGAAATTATAAAAATCGTCACATGGATCTATGGTGGTATCCATAGTATCCAGAAAATGTTGAGCTAAAAATATGTGTAATATAATTTATTTGGTAACTGAATATATATTAGATCGAATCTAATATAAGCTGTTGAAACCTGACCTTCTCTATAACAGCCATCGGTTTTACATATTTTCTGACAAGATCCACCAATGCGCATATCGCTACGCATTTCAGCTTTTTAAAATTCATGTAAGATGTTAATTTTTTTATAATAACAATAATAGACTTTTATTTAATCTTAATAATCACATGGTAAAACTAATATGTTTTAATACTTACACATTTTAGGCAATGAGGCTGCTTCTATTGCGTGATTTAAACCCATACTGAATAAAATAAACAATAATCTGCAACAGTTTAGAATTAATAATCATAATTTTAATATAATTTAATTACATTTTTTATTTATACCTTAATCGATTGATTTCTAAAAGTATCATTATATTCACTTTTTATAGTTTTCAGGACAAAATTCGATGCAATTTCAAAAAATCTTTAAAACAGAAACAGGTTATTAAAATTTTTTTAACACTAACAACTACGAAACGCTGTATAAATACCACTGCTTTCGCAGACGCGAATTTAATGACGCGATAATCATCATTTCTCTTTTAAATTCTTTTTTATGAATGGAGTTACGGAATTTTAGTCTAAATGTTTATCTACATGTACAAATAATATTTGCTTTGAATACATTTTAATTTAATGAACTAATATTTAATATTTCCAACACACATTATTCCGTATTTTGAATGATAACGTATTACAATTGAGCTTCGATAGATATTTTCAATGGGAAAACTATTATAGTTTATTATAATAAAACAAATATTTGGAATTATTCAGACATGCAAGCATCGTAAGGAAATAGCGCCTGATGAATGAAGTTTACTTTATACGAACGACGTTATTGAAGTAATTTATTTGACTATTTATTCTGTTTTCTAGAAAAACGCACGTAAAATTTATAAAAACGCTGTTTTTTATTTATAAAAAATCATTCCGTCAAAATGAATTTTTGTCTATTTTGCACAAAAGTATGGACATGAGAAACAAAATAAATTTTATACAATAATTATCTAAGACTCAGAAAACGTTTCTTTCTATTGGATTAAAAACGAAACGAAGGCCAAACAATACCCGCCCGTAAAAGCAAGAACCAAAAAAGTATAGCTCCAGGAGGATCAGGCGAGTCTCGCCACCTCCCGAGAAAGGATTCAATTTTCAGCAGGCAATAAGTAAAACAGCGAAGGAGACGGGTGAGGATCTGTCAGATGACAGCGCTGAACGAATCGCAGTAGCATGTGCTGCTGACGTCTAAATGTCGCTGATCAGGCGATTTGGCTCAATTATCCGAGAGACAAGATTAAGTATATCCACCTATATACTTTTCGATTGGAATCGGCAAATGTACTTTTTCCCGCCTTGCCCGAGTCTCTCGTCGATCAACCCGTCCTCGCCATTCCAACTTCCTGCTTTCTTTTATTCTTTACGTGGCACCGACGATTCGGAGCCTAGGTCTGTCGAAGAAATGCAGGTAGTTCAGTAGAATTGCGATACGTGGAATCCTATTTTCCTGTTTTCTTATGTTATACTTATCATTTAAAACTTTTATAAATAGCTTTTAAAAAAGAAGGCAAATGTTGAATCTAGCAGGAAGTTCCAAACAAAGAATGTTTCTGCATATAATTTACAATATAATGAAAAAAAATGTTCTTTGAATTCGAGTTGAAGAGGTCGCAACCATTTAAATCTAATTGGTTGAAGGAATGAGTAACTAATTGACTCTATTACTCTTTTCCCCGCATTATCGAATATTCATTAAGAAAAAATGCAATATTTCCTATTCAAAGCTTCCTTCATTTACGTAAAAAAAGATTGAAAATTCGCATTAATTGGAATGGATTATCCCATTCACTCCATTTAAAAACTATATAGTATAGCACCAAATTAATTGCGAGGCTTTCTTAATTTCTTCCTCATCTTTTGCTCCTTCGTCTGACTGCTCCGCGTGTTTGCTTTATTTTCCGCACGCCTCCAGTCGCATTCCTCTTATTTCAGTAGCTTTAAACTCTATTCTTCAGCCCTCGAGCTTTTGAGTTAATTTGCATAGAAATTTTTTTTTTTTTTAGAGTGAGTTCTTCTTTTTGCTCTTAAATTTTCTTCTGTTTTAAGGACTATTGAACAACTTTTGAACAAACACTTTGTTTGATATTAAGACTAATTGACTGTTTGTTATGGTATAACTAATTACTTTTATTCGTATTGCAGATAAACAATATTTCGATTTGATTTATTTTTAAAAAGTAAAATACATGTTTTGCTTAAAAAAATATTGTTCAAAAAGAATAAAAATGAGCAATAAATTTATCTTTATTAACGAAAAGTTATTGTCGTCTTATATAATCGCTGCAATAAAGTCCCTCCTGATGTTCATTGCTTTGGTCTTATAATTTTAATAACAAATCACGTAAGAGACTAGCCAGCTCCACGAAAAAATCACGCTTTATTACATAAAATGAATTTACGCGCAATTCACATTCTCCGCATTATTTATGTCGGTAATCACGTAATACAAGCCCGAACCCCGAAACTTGTCTTCTGAAACCACGACCCTGTCATAAAGATCAATCTCCAGCAAAAAGCTCCCCCCGATCTCCTCGTATAATCCCATCCCCACCAAGGATTTCATTAGAACATCAAAAGAAAAGGTCGTCCGTAAAAATAACAGTTTCGACGACAAAAGTCGTACATATGTCGGCGGCACCCTGAGATTCAATGTGCCGGCCGCTAACTCAATCTCGCTAAAAACGGGAAGCTCTTTCCAAATTGTCTGATTCAATTTTTGGCGAAGAAGAGCGCTTTTGTTTCCGGACAACAGAAAACCCAGGCTTTTTTGTGCACAGCTCTTCTCGATCTCTTCCCGGTCAGAGATAAAACTTGGGAGGGAAGCGTCGTCAGCATTGACGTTTTGTTTTATCCCTTGCAGCTCGACGCTTTCTTATAGAGCGAGCAATTTCGGTGGACTGGAAGTCGACGCCCGAGTGACGTGCGCTGAGAATGGGGGTTGGAAAAACTGGGAAGGGGTCAAACACGGTGACAAATAATTAGATAAATTCCCGAGAGCTTCCGCTGGAGTTGCAATGAATTGATGCAGTTTTCGCTATATTTGCTCAGGTTAAAACAAGTGAAAGTACTTGTAAGAAACAAGGAAATGAACTATTATTCTCTTTTAAAAGCAGAAAGAATCCGTGTAACTTCCGGTCGATTATCGGTCCTTCCTAACTACGAGAGCAGCAGCAGTCCGCGGTTACCTGGCCTAAGCAGCGGCAACCTCTCGAGCAGCTCTCGAGTTTCTCCCGCGGTGGTCCTCAAGGGCTTTTCTCGGTCAGGCGGCGCGGCGTCGAGAATCGACTCTACGTGCTTGGATATAGACGAAAGGTTCTCTCGAGGCGTAATTGCCGAAGGTGCGACGAATAGTGCGTGAGCGCGCACTGCTCGGGAATTTCCTTGGCTTCCGCTCGGGGATTAGAAGAGCCCGCCGTCGGCTTGTCTGCGATTCGATCCTTTTGCTTCGCGGTGTCTTCGAGTAGGGCTTTTTTTTCGTCGAAGAGAGGGTGAGCTGTGAGAGGGTGACCCCTTTTCTGGCTCATTAGGTTCATCTGGTTACGCAATGCGTACGCCGAGGTAATCTTCGAGAAAGCTTGTGTCGTTTAGTCTCTTAGATAGATTTGGATTCTTGAAATAATGGAAGCACAAGTTTTTCTTGGAGCACTTTAGAAGTAAATCATAATTATCCGTTTCAATTTCCAAAAGGAAAATACGACTTAAAGAAAATAAAATAGTCGAAGATTAACGTTCAACCACAAAGCTTTAGGCTTTCTTCTTCTCTAAACAGGCCTTTTAAAAGCAACATCAGAAAGCAGGGAAAAGCGTTTAAAATATCGGAGCAAAACCGCTAAAACTCGACGGCTGTCGGGTCCGCGACGTCTGCACAAATCCCCCCGCATGCAAATCCGTCGTCTCTCGAAAGAAGCGGCGGTGGAAGAGCCGCCGGGCGTATAAACGCGGAGGCAACTCCCTGTGACGTTTAGCCGGCGCGCGGCTCGCGGGACTCCCCGCGGAATTACACTCGTCTCCCGCGACTGCACACAAGGAGCCACTGATACTCCCCGAGCTCGCCAAGTCCGCAGACCGCGAACTGTCGCACGAGGTATTAGGAAAATGACGCCGGAACCAAGTAATTGTCCTTTTTCAATTTTACGCGGCAGTCGCCTCGTCGTATGACAGACTATTTTTTTGGAAGAGCGAGTTGAAGAACAATAAACAATTGAAGCAAGCAGCCCCGACTCCGTACGAATAGTTACCTTTACAATAATACTGAGTGCTTAATTCTGAAGAAAAAATCAAATTGAAGTAAAAAAACTAAAAGATTTGCATATATTTATGCCGGAAAGATATTAAGAAAATGGTAGCAGAATGTCGTAATTGTCCTTTTTTCAATTTACTCGGCTTTTATTGTCAAGCCTTTATCGATCTATTTAAGCTCGGAGCTTTAGAATTTTCTATTCGGCGCGTGAATCTGTTGCGCGCGTCTCTTACGGTGCGGCGATAAATGTTTATTGATGCATTTACGAAACAATAAAGGAAAGCGCACTTTGCGGCAGGAGACTTATGGGTTTCTTACCGGCGATGGCTTCGGGCAGCGAAATGACTCGTGAAGATGGCGCGGTGTAAATGTTATTGTTTAATTCGTTAAAGTACTTTTCGCAATAGGATTTCATTTCAAAGTCGCGTTTTGGTAAAAAAAGATGTAGGTTTCTTGTGTTCTTTGTTTCATAACCAAAAAATTTAGAGCTGCAATTTAGATTCGCCTTCGTCATTGACTTGGACGTCCAATGAGACATTTTTTCTCAGCCTTCATTACGATAAAAATATCAATTATGCTCAACTCGAAAGCTCAGCTATAAATCTTCTTATTAAAAAAAGGCACGATCACAGTGCCCCCTTTGTCCCCCTAAGAATTCGATACACTCCTCTCCCGATCTTTCGTCAATAATTAATCCCCCATCTTAGCCCCAGCAGAAAAAAAGGGAAGAAAAAATTCATCTTACAGGATTTCGATAAGCAGCTTTCGCGAGTTTGGCCCAGTATGAATAATGAACGGGGGGCGAAGAATCCATAAAAGCCGTGGCGCGAAATTTCAAAAGACCTTTGTCTAGCAAGCGAGAGAAAGATGAAGGCGAATGGAAGGAGTAACGGCCGTTGTCGCGCGCGCGCAGTATACGGCTTCGGAAAGCCGGATTTTCGGATTTTCGAGAGATGCGACGCTGGATGAGCGAACCACCTGATGGATGGTTATGTTTAGCCTGTCGGCTCGGGCCACTGAATGCGCTGCTGAATGCCGGAATTTGCGAAATGAATTGTCTACTGCTGACGCATATATGTTGGGCAATGTGGATAAATAGCTTCTGCGGTGCAATTGTGTTTTACGGTTCGTTTCATTTTTAAAACTGGACTGCCTTGGGCTGGCAAATTGTTTTCCTTGCTTCACCTAACTTTTTTTCGAAAATTGTGTCAAATGCAAAACATACGCTATATCCAAATTTAAAAAAAGAAATGGTCAATTTATAGAAGAGTACTACTACTGTTCGATGATCCAATTCAATCTTTATAAATAAAAAAACCAAACTCTCCGTGAAAAATCAGTGAAAAATAAGGCGTATCGAGCAGAGCCTAAAAAAGCTTGTTCGCGAGGGGGGAGGAAGGTATAAAAGGAATCTTGGGCTTTCTTTCGGAGGGACTGTCTTAGGGCATGCCTTGATCCCCGGAGCCATTAGACGTCTGTTAAAGGATGAGCCTCGTTTGACGTCGGGCTCGCGGCTCACGTCGTCGGCGGCGGAGAGCTCCCCAGAGACTCCCGCTCGTTAAAGGCGCCGCAGTCGCGCGCAGTTCTCTTCGAGCTTTATTTATTCTCCTACGCGCGTCTTTTTAGCGCTGCTGTTTGCTGCCTGCGTATCCGCTGATTCCTTTTCTTTTCTTCTTTTTCCTCCGGTGGAGCTATTGTTGGCGGTTTAGGGAAAGGGATGCTCTGGGGTGAGTGCAGGTGGGATGAGAGTTGCCTCTTTTTCTGACTGATTGTTCGGATTTTGATGGGTTATTTATCAGAGTTTTTTGACGTTTGATAAATACAAAATTTTGAAATATACTTTTTCCGTTATTATAATTGTAAAAAATAATTCATATCCTTTCACTCATAATCAAAATTTGTTAAGTTTTCCGTAACTAAGTATAACGAAATAAACTATTATTATCATTTAAGGGAATATGTATGCGTGAAATGTAAATAACTCTGTTAGAATCAAATTTAAATCACTGATATCAAATATCAAACAGAGAAACTTGGTCACCTAACGATCGCGTGTCTAACGAGGAGCAGTGATTTTCGCCAATTTGTATCATGTTTCAAACGGATCGAAATCTTTCATCAGGATCTAAGCTTCTCTGATTCTGAGTCAAAGCAAACAGTTGTTGCAGCCATTATCAGCCATGCATCAAAGTATATTTTCCAATAACTTCCGCCGTAAAATTTTCATATAAAAAAATGTTTACATATTTTAATTATTAAACGTAACAGAATTCCTGCACTAGAACATTCCGTCTAGATAAAGAAAGCGAGTCTCTCG
This sequence comes from Ormyrus nitidulus, assembly GCA_900474335.1. Classification (NCBI taxonomy): domain Eukaryota; kingdom Metazoa; phylum Arthropoda; class Insecta; order Hymenoptera; family Ormyridae; genus Ormyrus; species Ormyrus nitidulus. Next base: position 10,981 of record UCOL01000834.1, on the reverse strand, counting down.
GGAGAAGAGACTGGAGACGAGCAACGGCGAAAATAAAAGGGCGCGGAAAGAAGTTTTGGGCGCGTTAAAATTCATGTCGCGAGTATCGTGAGTAGCAGCAGCGGTAGCAGCTCCGCACAGCAGTGCGCTCATAGAGAAAAGGTCCGCCCCGATCTGTCCCCGCCTTTACTTTTCAACGCAAAAGTTTCGATGCAGCCTCGGGCGAGATCCGCGAACCCTTTTTGCGCTGTGGGGAAAACGCGCGAATGCGATTTCTTCCCGGCGTTCTCCTTGGGATTCGCGCGATAGACGAGTAAGACTGTTTTTCGTGGGGAGACGAGATTAGGGGCTCTCCCGAGTGCCGGCATTTCGCCGCGGGTTATGCGATACGCGTTATGAGAGGGCTAGGAACTGGCTGTATAGTTTTCGAATTGAGTCTGATAATAGGAAATATGGAAATTATTTCCGAGGAGTCATTGATTTTTGTTGAGTTGAGAAAACGAATACTCTTTTTAAATTGAAGGTCGGATTGATTTTCAATGAAAAAGAATAAAATCTTTAGAGACTAATAAGATTTAATTGCTACTTGTCAAAACTCGGATATCTCTTATAAAATGGAAACCTTCAACCACAATTAGAGCCAATTTATAGTGATTTCAAGAAAATTTTCTCCGTCATCAGTCTTTATACGCAGAACGACACACAATTCGAACCTTTTGACATTTCTAAATCTCGCGTTTAACATCCCCCGAAGAGGACAATAATATACCATAAATTCCAGCACCTCGCCTTCCACTGTGGAAACGGTCATTCCTAAAAGGAAAAGTAACAAACAATTCCAGGCTGACTGATAGTGGAGGGCGGCAAAAAAGCATCTTACAACGCGTCGATTCGCGTCGGAAATACGGAGGCGCAATAATATTTCATTTGAGGAATAGCCATTTTTCTCGCGCGCCTGTTGAAAGGAAAAAGCCGATGAAAAATTGTCGCCGCTCCAGGAGAGAGAGAGAAGCCTCCTCTGACCGGTCGTCGATCAGCCGCGTGACTCGGCCTTTTCACGCACCGCGCGTCTAGTATAAAGTTTTAATTAGCAATTTTTTTGGCGTCTGGCGCAGGTGCTAAACTGCTCTTGTTTTAATGGTGATTTTGCGCCTAGAAGGAAGCAGCTCATTTTCTTTCAAGTCTTACTCTCCATCAAAGGGGAATTTTTAATGGAAATGCTTTTAAATAAATCATTTAATTAAAACATCTAATGGATTTATATTAATAGAAGCAGTGAACCTTCATTTAAAAGAATTATGACTTGAATCTTCGAGGAAAGGCAGATAGTGTGGAATTAAAAATGAACGTTGATTTAATTGCAACGGCCCGAAAGAACAACCAACTCTCCAGATAGCTTGCCGGCCATTTAATCCCCGTGAAATTATAATAGAGCTCAAACAGATTTGAAAGTCCCCACTTGAACCCATATAACAAAACGCACTCGAACTTGGAAACGCAAGCGTACTTGTCGAACTTGAAGCACGTTTCACGGCGGCCTGGTTGCGTGCCTCGCAGAGGGGGCAAAGTTCAAAGGCTCGCGTTCTTCGCGGCCTGTCGGCACGCGATGCAATTGCATACGGAAAGTGAAATAGTAACTAATTCGCGGGCGTTCCGCTGCAACTACTGCGGCTGCACGGGAGCCGCCCAGACGGTCCGGTATGCGACTCTCGTAATTGCGCGCCGGAGAGTTAACTGCGCCCGCTGTTGTCAACCGAAAATGAGCGAGTGCCCGCGAAATTAAAGAGAATTGCTGCGATGCGCCTCCAGTTTGCCAGGTCGGAAGTAGCAAGAATTTTCTGCCGTTGTTCTTGCTTTTTTAATAAGCGATTTAAAAATTAATTAACTCTTCTTTGGCTTTTAGAGACAAATTTTACAAATATTTTTTTAACTTCACTTACACGTTCACTAATTGAAAGACTATAAGATTGAAATTTTATTAAAAATTTTGAATCTTACAATAGATTAGCTTGGGCTTAAACTAAACGGTTTAAAAATATAACCCCGCTGAAGATAGAGAAAGCGTGACTTATTTTTCTGTTTCATAAAATTTTTATTACCAATGCGTGCCATTGCACTTTTTGGCGCAAGTCATTATCCATTCCCAACTTGCAAAGCAAAGCACTGGCATTACCAAAGCTCCCTCTCCCAAATCCAACAGCCACAACCTTCCGACGCAGCAACAAAAGTCCAATTCCCAGGAAAAAGCTGGAGCGCGAGGCGTGTCACGGGCACACACGCCGTGCGGGAGGCAGAGGCAGCGGCGGAAGGAGACGTTTTCGCATAAGCGCAGACAGCTGGGAATGCACGAGGCGCGAGTTTTCCGCGCAGTTTAATGAAATCGCGGCCAGTTTATGTTCGGCGCGCGGAATATCTTTCGGATGCCTCCGCGAAATCTTTTCGCCGCGCGCGCCTCAAAATTAATGCTTTCATTTCGCGACCCCTGAAATAGGGCTGCCAGATGCTTCGCATTCTCAAACTATAACGGCTTGGCTTAAGATTCCGGTTGGCTTTTGCGTACTGCGTAATTCTACATCAATTAAGAAAGCAGTAGTTTTGATAATAAAAACTTTTCTTTAAAACAATGAATGTCAAAACAAAAAAAAGCATTTGATGCATCAGAAATTCTGACACCAGATTCCCGTGTAGTGGCTGTTATGCTTTACGCGACAATAAAAGCTTATCCTTTTGTTTTTGCTTGTAAAAAACAGATGTTTTGATCTAACGAGCAATATGTACAAGGAGCCTTATCCAAAAACTTGGATGTTTTAAGCTGCGATAAGGCAGCTAAGTAAAACAGCGTATGCCAAGTTCACGAAGAACTCTTCTTCAAGTATAAACTCTCGTAAACCTGTGTCACTCTTAGGTAGGTCGTTGCTGATACGCACATTGAACAGCGCTGATAGTAAAAGCTCTAAAACTATAAAAGTAAGACAGCTTGAAGTAACAGCGCGCGTACGTTTTTACTCGGCGGATGTCTTAGAATATTGAATAATAAAACTGTAAAGTATACCAAGAAATTCGTCAGATTAATCTAGAGCCTTAAAAATTCTTATCAATTTTGTTTTTCTGAGATTTTTAAAATCTTGTTATTTAAAACTCTCCGCAATCTTTTTATTGATTATATGTGGAGCGAAACTTTAGTTTCAATAAGAAGCAAAAAGTTGGAAATTCGAAAATCTAGCGAAAATCCGATTCCCAACTAAAATCCGGCGAAAAAGGGCAGTGACTCGTTCCTTAAAGTCAAATAAAGAAGAAAGCTCATTCAAAAAGATTGAGTTGTATTCTTTGGCGCGTTCCTGTGATCACCGCAGCGCCGGCGGAGGAATAAACGGGAGAGAATATTGCAAAGTGAGGGCGCGGGACGCGTGATTTATCCGCGGCGGATTACGAGGAAAGTTTTCCAATTGCCAGGGAAAAGTGAGACGACATCGGAAACCGATGGCACGGGGAGAGAGCCGAGTTTCGGATTCTCTACCGCGAGCCTCGCGCCCCCGCTATTTATTTCGACGATGCCAGTCCCCGCCAGATGGCTTTGTATTTTTCGAGGGCTTAAACATTAATGCCGAGAATTTGCATTTTTTTATTTGTATATTCAGCGGAAATTCCGATTTGTAGAATTGGACGAGTTACTAGCATTTTCAGTATGTTGTTTCGTAAAATTTGTGAAAACTTTTTTAAGTAAATTATTTTCATTTTATTTCATTTATTTTCAGTATGAGAAAATAAATAAGAGCCCCGGTTGCAATAACAGCTAATCAATCTCAATTAAGGCAAAAGCTCGAGTAAACAAAGTCGTATGCCGAACAAATCCATCGCGCTTAACGAAGTTCCCATGATCCCTGTGCGGCCTCACGTTTCGCGGCAGCTTCTAACTCCTAAATCATGCAGTTGCCTTAGCCAAAAATCCCGTAGAGCAACGACGCCTCGTCATATCCCATTAGGGCATCCGCGTACGCGCATACTTCATCGTACTTAAAAGCGGCGGACCCTCCTTGCCTCGCGCGGATACATCGGCCGGCGAGTATTTATCAAAAACTTTAAAGAGGCTTACGGCGTTCTATATGCAAAGCGCGAATCTTTGCCTGTTTACCCTCACTCAGCATTTATCCCGTAAACGCGCTTTATCTTGCATCGGTAAATTTCCCGAGGCCCCGGCCTATTACCGCGCGCAAATTTACGGCAAGCCTCCAACGGGCAAATTTTGAAATATCGGCAGGCGGAAGCCTCCGATCGTAAAGGGCGTCGCGATGCCGGCTGGGCATAGATTTACCTGAGGTAGTTTTATTATTTTAGCTGCTTACTTACGCTGTCTGGGGCCCTTTACGTTACCAAATCCACGTTTCAAGTAATAAATACTTTATCCCATTTTCTACAGCGTTTACAAATATTTATTTATACACATGTTAGCTTTCCATTGCCTAAAATTTTATTTTAACTCTGCACACATAACTATTGCGTTCAGAACGTTATTATTGTAATGCAATACTTGAACACTTGTTAGGTTACATGCGAAAACTATCTAAACTCTAATTACATAATACAAGAAGGGTGTTAATGAAGTGCGAAGGGAATTAACGTGCAACAATATGTTTTGTTTAATGAATAGCGATTTATTTATGTGCAGAGTATATGCATAAGATAAGCAAAGCACAACTTCACTTCTCGCAACTTTGATACTAAATGATGCACAAACTATCTTGTTGAATTCACTTGACTACCTCGACAGGCTGAGTGGGGTTAATCGTACTAGCAAACTTTGAAAGGTTGCTGACACTTTGCTATAAACATAAAAAAAATCAAGAATGCAATTTTTATTTCAAAGTTAATTAAAATTTAGTTATTATTATTATTATTTTTTAATAACAATTAAATAATTTTCATTGTAGCAGAAAAGTTAGTCATTTTTTAAATTATTTACGTCAGTGACATATTTAAAAATAAATAAAAACACGTTCCCATTTTTACAGAAAGCTCCAGAATCCAATGAGGTTTTTCTAAATCTTTAAATCGCGATCTTTTGATAACAGTGGGCTCTAGAATAAGCTTCTTCAATCCTTTATCCGTTCTTCTTTATACTTGCTTCTCCGCAATGTCGTTTGTATTTATCAAGAAACCTCAAAAGATGCTTATGATCCTCCTTACAAGCAAAAGGAAATTCACTGTCGCCGTGTGTTTCTTGATCCAACATTTATCCCCAGAAACGTGCCTTATCTCGCATTGCCTGCTTTTCTTTGACTACTTAGATGCAGATCTAAAGGATACTGATATGTTATATGTACATACTGATATGTTTTCGAGATAATCGTTTTTAGATTTTTACTGAATTGTAATTCTATAAAAAAATCAATAACTTCGAGAACAATTTCCAGACAAATTCGCCGTTCATGTTGAACACCAAATATACATTGTTAAGTAACCTTCCCTAAAAGTCCGAATCCAAAAATCAAAAAGAACTCACCCCTGGACCGAAAAATTAATCGACATGCACAAGTGCGCTAATGGGTGCCCGGGGAGGCACCGGACCGACGATTTCAGCCGGTCTAACGTCGTCGATCGCGCTCACGCGACTCCGGAATCGAATTAGCCCGCACTTTTCACTCACCCCCCGCTGCACGCTGAGCCAATTCGATTTGCGACGAGTGCTAATGCAATTGCCCGGCACTTCACCTTGACGGGGAGAAGGAAAATTAGGCGCGCACGTGCATCACTAGGCGAATCGAGCCCAGCTAGCTCCTGCCGTTATCGATGTCTGAAGATTTGAGCCAGCTGGTGGGGTTATTCGAAAGGGAATTTTGAACGAGCCTTTTTCTTTTGGCTCTGGCTATGGAGGTCGTCAATGACGTAGATTATGATTTCAACCTTTACAAGGCAAGAAAAAAGAACAAATGAGTAAACATTCTTTCATGAATTAGAAATTTATTGCTAAATTGCTATAGAGTAAAGAATGATTCGTTTTTACAGAAATAGTTTTCCTTTGAAATTTTTAAATAATACAGTTTTGGTTCGCTACTCGTTTTAAGAGTAGAATATGAAAATTTAATTTTAATAATCTATATTTGTTGTATATTCAATTTTAAATTAGTCAATCAAATACTTTAGCCAGAGTTTTGAGGTATTTTGTTACGGAACCGGTCTGAAGCAACCACAATGAGGTACAGGTGTCCCATCATCCATTTTTAGTTCGCAAATATGCCATTGATGACCAATCGTCATGCATTCTTGAAAGCACTGAAATTCCTGGCGTGTTTTACATGGCTTGCTCATATTGCATGGCGCTCCTAAAAGTAACTGCATTTTAGCAATAAACCTCGTACGAAATTTAGAAATTATTTTAAAAGATTACTTTTAGATTGATCCCTAGACAATATTTTTACAAGAAAAATAAAAACGTTCTAAAAAGTTATTTGTTTAAAAACCTTGCCTGCACTCATTCCGATGAGAAATAGAAAGAACAGCAAACGCAGGAAAACCATGTTAGAAAACGTACTGCGAACTTTATGATACTTGCGCTGTATTCTAGAATAATCTACTAATCCAATACAAGTCGTCTTCCTCGCTTTTATAGATTCTGCGTATACCGTAAATAGCAACACTCTTGTTTTATATTCCGTAAATATATACTACAATTGTTATTAAAAAGCCATCAAAGCTTCAAAGAAAACTTGAACGCAATCCTATAATTTCGACAAATTACTTGACGTTCTCTAGCCGGAAGTACAAATTCAAGGTTGAATTTCGTTCATTAAATTAATGACCTTTCTTGGTAGATAGCTATAGAAAATTCTTGAAAATTTCTTCTTAGATTACTTTGTTTCACATTTCTAGAGATTATACTGTGCACGATTTTGCATTCTTGCATTTTCGTTAGAAAATAGTCCAAGCCTATATTCAAAATACTCCATCTAAATGCATAAACCTTCAAACTTAAAAAAGCTGCAAAATATTTTTCCATGAATTCCTAATTCAATTTCGGCGGCCGGCATTCTCCCCACCCTGTTGCATTTCTAAAAAAACAGCCTCTCCCACCGAGCGGAAGTAAAACACAAATCCGAGATAACTCAATAAAAAGCAGTTGGATAATCTAAACACGGGCTTATAAAGCCACGCGACGCGTCCCAACATCGAGAAACAGATTCCACTCGGTAGACAGCAGCGACGGCAACGTTCGGCTGCGCATACACACGGCTCGCCACTCGTGTTTATCCAGCGTGTTGACGCATGCACCGGTTGAGAGATGGACCGCTCGTGGAAATAAGTCGGGGAGAGAGTCTCGAGAGCTTTTAGAGTGTGCACGCTGCTGCTGCAAGGCTCTCTCTCTCTCGCTTTTTAATAAATAATGTAGCGAGAGCGTGAGAAAAGCCCCAAGAATATGACACGCTCGAGGCGAGCCTTGAATTATTGACGCGTACGGGGAGCGTTTAGAGGATATCATGGAACGAATGCTTGATTTAATATTTCATTGTGCAGTTGATTTAAATTTTAATTTGCATTCAATTTTCTTTAGTGAGAGTAGTTTTGAATGCTAATGATAATGGCGATATAAAGTAAAGGTTAATTCTTTGTTAAAAGCTACGTTTAAAATAGTTTAATCAAGTTTTTATACTTTTTTCATTCCTTTTTCAGAGAAGAAACATAAAATACTTGGTACTATAAAAGACACTTCGAGAATATGAAAACTATCTTTCGAATAAAATTTCTATCCACAGGAATCGACAGCACTCGAACCAGCGCAGAGACGTATTATTTTGAGAAAACATCAGCTGGGCTTAGTCGTGCTACGCAGTCGGCCGGGCAAATAAATAAAGTCAAATCCAATTAATTTGCTGCCCGGGGCAAAGTACAATAATTAAAAGTTCCCGCTTAAACGAAAGCGACTTCGCGCGCTCGCCGGAAAAGCTTTGAAATATGAACGTGCATCCTCTCTCTCTTCCCCGGGGGTGGTGGAAAAAGAGGCGGCTCCTCCCCCCAGGCCATCCGAGCCCGCTACGCAACTTCCGGTTGTACGCAAAAAGCCCGCAGCGCGCGAAAACAGAAGCTCCGCCATTATGATCTTTGTAGGCAAACTTCCGCCCAAAGCTTTCTCTCTCTCTCTCCTCAGCTTGCTGCGGCTCCTGCTGCTTCCATGCAAACTTTGCTAAAGATTTCGTTCTTTTTCTTGAATAATTTGTCCCAAGTTTTTTAATCTTTCTTTGCTTGACTGAAATCTGCCTGTTATTTTCTTCAATTATACGCATTTTCCAGAGTAATGTTATTATACTTTATTCATTTTACTCTTGCAAGTTTTTGCGAAAGGATTTAATCTTGCTTGTACATTAAATGTGAAATATGATTATTTTTTTAAGATATCCTGTAATTTAAAACTAGAATTTTAAGAATTGAATGTCATAAAGCTCTGATAAGTATATTTATAAATTTTTTCATCACTGTATTTTAAACTATAATTTATTAATACTATCTTTTTGAAATTGCTAGGAAAAGCAATATTGTATAAATGCTTCTCATCCCCATCTTATTATCTCTTCTCGCAATCAAAACAGCTCAACCCAAGACAAGTTAAGCCAATAGATCGGTGACTTCTAATTGCCTAATACCCTTTGCTCCCCTCGGCTACTGTCTCCGTCGCATCTTTTCTTCCTGCGTCCGCCCATTCAATTTCGACCTCTCTCTCCCTCTGCTTCTCCGAACGAACAAAGCTTAGAGACGCGCAAATACACTTTATGTAGGTCTCTCGGCAAATACACTTAACGCTTCCCCTGACAGGGAAAGAGAAAAGGCCGTGTGCCTGTACGGCGAGCGTTAAGTAGGCAGCAGCGCCGACCACCGCGAATCGAGCATTGTAGTGGACACGTGTGCTTTTGGTCAGTTGGTGAAAAGCGAGGAAGCCTTGATTGGCCATCGACCGTTTTGTTCGTTATGCTTGGAAATTTGAGAATTTCCGCTGCGGTGGCCAATTCTAATGGGTTCTTTTATCGAGGGAGAGCAGAAAAGCTTGGTTCTTCAAAAGAAGAAAGTTCATTCGTTATTAATCATATTTCAAAAATGGTTCTATTTAATAAATACACATTTATTTGATTACTCACATTTTTACGTGAAAGTATATCTTCTTCTTTTTATTATATTAAGATGCTACTGGTTGGTCATCGTCCGTCACTTCATTTTCTAATAGTTGAAGTATTAATATATCACATAGACTTTTTTTTTCTTATTCTTTTCTCAAATTTCAGTTCTTATGAATATTTCTACCGACCGAGCGTTAGCGAGGAAGGAATTTTTGCTAGTATTTTAATAAATATTTATTATAACACAGACGACCGTAAATATTTAATATCATTAGTAATATTAGACAATTTTTATAATTAAATATACTTTATAAAATGTAGAGATAATTTTAAAAAGCATATTATAATTAATATCGTTTTACGTCTTTCTGTTACAGGTCAGTGTTAATAGCTATGCAGTCGTATTTTATTTAGCCTCAACAGCAAGGTATGTTTGCTGCAACAGAGTAAATTCAATTAATAATTTGTAAAAATTGAAAGCATACACAAGAAATAAGCTTTCCGGACAGCTCGTTAACAATGCAACGCAGCCCGCGCCGAAAAAATGCAACGGCTTGGCTCATATATCTTCTTCTCCTCGCTTTAGCTTGGCTACAAATTTCGAAAGCGTCCGTGACAAAGTGCAGGGTAAAAAAGAGTGACGTGCCCGCAGCAGGGCAGCAAGGGCGCGCGCGTGCGCTCTTTCAAAGAGAAAATTCCCGACCCTCCGGGGGATATTAGCTGAGAAAGATAAACAGTGTCGCGTGTCCAAAATATATGTAACCCCATCTCCGGCTTCTGTTTATCGTACAGCAATTTCGACGCGCCGATGTAAAACGTGCTCGCTTCACCAGTTGCTCGCCGCCGAATTAAACCAGCCTGCTCGCCGGGAGGACAGATGCGTTTTCCGGGGCGAACAATGAAGCGGCGGTCTGCCGCTGAGCCGAATGGATGATAAAGTGCTTTTTTTCGGTGGTTCGTGTTTGCTTTGATCGCTAGCAGTCCCTGGTTAAAAAGTACCCTCTTCGAAACTCGATTTTTTAGCCAACCGATATTATAAAATCTTGTAGTTTAATCGCAAAAATTGAATAATAAATAGCGAAATGATCGGGAGTGTAAAAAATGATTAATTTTTTTGCTGCCACATCATTTTAACACTTTCAATTTGGCAGCCGTAAAAAGCAAAGAAAACCCATCGAAATCCAGCATCCCTCCACCTGGTTTAATCCGGCGACGCGGAGGATTCGCGGCTGCGATTCATACGCGATTGATTCGCGTAGCAGCGAAATAGGAGAAGGATAAAAAGCAGAGCAATCCCTTGCACTGCAGCGACGAAAGAAAAAGGAGCAGGATCGAATCCCCAATAGAGCGCTGCAGCACGTTCCGAGCCGAGCGGGGAATCCCCGATTGCCCCGTGACCCTCTCGCGCCGCTCGCGGAGTTTGTTGGCGAACAACTTGAAACTCAATCTATCGAGCCTTTGCCGGCGCTCGGCGTGTGTCTGAGCGGCGACTTTAAACGGGCCGCGTGCGTGGAAACTGTCGAGTACCATCGACTTTGAGAATACATTCTTCGGAGGTCCTTTCGCCTTCCCCGGAGCCTGAGAGCTTTCCGAAAGCTGTTTGCGCTCGAGATTGTTCTGCTGGAATTCTCCTCGAAGGACGGCGATTCCTTGTAAATAAAATAGATTGAATGTCAAAATTTTATAGCTTGTTTTCGTGCAAGCAGTTTTTAAAGCGGCCGTCAAATCTCAAATGCTGTCCCCATTCAAGTGTCTTTGCATTGTCAACTTTCAATAAACAAATTTCTTATCAATTTTTTACAAGTTTCATTCGCGAAGAGTTTTAAGTACAATACCTGCAGTATACATGTTACGGTATTATAAAAGAATATATTTTAGTTTTTAATAAAACATTTATTGTT
>UCOL01000833.1:0-49761 GCA_900474335.1 Ormyrus nitidulus | reverse complement strand
GGGGGGGGGGGGGGGGGGGGGGGAGAACCCCAAGGGAACCCTCGATCCCCGGGCCATAGTGAATTTTTGCGTATTCGGGATCGAGGCGTCGATTGGCGCACTTGATTATGTGCTCTCTCCTCGTGAGTCGGTTATACGCGAGGTAGCGCGGGTATATATGCTAAGGAGCATATTGTATTCAAATGTAAATGGCATTCCTTCGCGAAATTAATCACTCCCCGTGTGCTTCTGCGTTCGCCATGATTTTTACTCCTAATTGGAGCACTTTGTTACCCGGGAATTATTTATTCGATTTTATATACACGAGCTATAATCCATGCGGTATGATCTCTTTGTCGAGCAAATGCTCTTTGCATTTTGAGAGCCGTCGCGAGAGGCTTGCAAATTTATCGCGCCGATTCGCGAGAACAAATCACTCTCTCTCCCGACGCTCGCGGAGGTCATCACGCGCAGTGGAAATCTCTCGGGAATTGAAAGGGAGGGAAATTGAATTTGGCGAGAACAATTATTTGCCGAAAATAAATCACCGCGCGCGCCAAAAAAGAAGGTAGCGCTCGTTACACGGGAATCAAATCAGCCCTAAAAAAAAGAGGATCAGCGAAGACGGGAGGAGAAGAGAGGAAGGCGCAGAATGAGCCCGCAAAAAAAAAGGAGAGTAAGAGCGCCGCGCGCCGCGGGGAGAGGAGGAAAACCGTCGAGACAGAAAAAAAGAAAGAGAAGGGCAGGAGGCAAAAAGCATTCGGTCAGGTTTTATTCATACGTGTGTAAGAAAGGAGCGATTGCCCTTGCTAGAAGCTCGTTGCTGCACGGACTTTCTCTCCTCGTCTCCCTCTCTCTCTCTCTCTCTCTCTCGCTCTCTCGCTCGCACGCTCGCTCGCGCATCGCGTGTGAAACCGTAGGCCCGCTTTGAGGACCGCATACCAAAGTCCTTTCGGTTAGCCTATACCCAAAGGCCGCTCTCTCTCTCTCTCTCTCTCTCCCTCTGCCTTACGTGCCTCGGAGCTCCTTACGTGCACTCGCACACCTCCGCCGTACGTGAGCTCGTTCGCACACGGATTACCGCGCGAATATGTGTGCGCGCGCGCGGGGAGAGAAGGCATTTAATACGAGGAATTCCGAGGGAGAGAGAGAGAGGGACTCGTTTTATGCATATAACTTCCATGAACGCGCGCCAAGCGCATCGACAACGGCTTGTCATAATCATAGCTTTCCGATTGCAAGAGAGAGAGAGAGAGAGAGAGAGAGAGAGAGATATGCGCCGCGCGCAAGTGCACCTATAGACCTACGCAGCCGTACCGGACGTTCTAATGAGCTTTATGACTGAATTTATCCGCCGGGATGACGTCCGACTTTATGCATTCGCCGCTTGAGTTATCGAAGGGGCAGCAGCCGCGCGCAGAGGCCTGTGTGCGCGCGCGCACTTACACGCTTCATTTTCGCCGTTAAAGCTTCATTCAATTACGAGCGGACGGCGACTAATTAGTTTCGTTTATGAAGGCAGGCAGTTTTTCGGCGCGATTCGGGCTCGTATATGCTCGGCGAACGAGCCGCGCGCTCGTAATGGCCACGATTATTTCCCCGTTTATTATATATACGGGATTGTCGCATCGACGAGATTGCGTTATAGACAAGGGGACGGCTGTTTAATTTTCGCCGACGCGTTTACGTGGAAGTATAATTATCCTCGGTGCGCTTGCGGGGACTTCGAGTCGCCGTTTCAGACTCTTCGCGTGTACATACAGCGCCTAATATGTAAATGCTCGTTTTGATCGTAAAATTAAAACGACAAGTACTCCTCTTCGGCCTCTGACGATTTTTCTCTTTGTCAATGATAAATTACGAGGTTATTAACGTAACTGTAATCGAGGGAGACTGTAAATTTGACGTTGCTTCAATCAGTGTAAATTATACTTTTTCCTCGGCCATAGAAACTTTCGAATTGACGATGAGAATCTGTGAAAACGCCAGCTTTAAATTTTGAAGTTTAACTAATTACTAGTTGTGCTTACTATGTATACGCATCGTTAAAAGTGTCTAATTTATGCAAAGTGCATTTTAACGGCGATTAAACGTAAATAAAGCTTTTACCAAAGCTTTCAACCAGCCGCTTCTAAAGTACCAAGCAGCGTAAAGCATTCGCGCGACGGAATTCAATCCGTCTCTCCCTAATCTCAATCACGGCTGCAGCTTTTTTTTCCAGTGTCCTTCCCTCGAAAACAATCAGTCGAACATCCTCTTCCGGCGATATCCCCCCGCGCCACCAGATGTAAAAGCGCGGCGCTCGCTAACGATCAACATGTCAAAATACGCTAACGAGGCGACCGCAGCCTGCAGCTTCTGGCGCGCTGCGCAGGTAAAAAAGAGAGCCGCCGCTTCGATTTCGCCCCTGATGAACCCATAGGGCGTTTTTTGCGCGCGAGGCGGCGGGTGCGCAACGGAGCCCGACGCCGAGAGAGAGAGCGAGTGATCTTGACAAAGCTCCAATTAGCGCGTGATTGCGAGCAGTCGCGTCGGTCCCCCGCTTTTTGCCCCGGTGGAGTCGTCGTCGTCGTCGGGACGGCGTCGGCCGACTGTCGCGGAAACCGCGGCGAGTCCGCACGTACGATCTCTTCCGCGAACGACGGCGACGCCGTCGGCTCGCGTACGGAGAAGGACGGGGAACAGACGGGGAGAGAGCGAAGGGCCGAATGTGAGAACGCGGACGGAGGCGGCGCGTGATGTTGATGCTTTTTGCCGGCGCTCAACGGGAATATTGATTTCTGGTCTAAAGCTCCACCTCGAGGACGATTCCTTTATTCAAATTCTCGAGAGGCGGTCGAAACGAAGTGAGAGAGGGAAAATAAACTAGCGAACGGAGCGATAATTGAACGTGGAACCTGCGCTGTATTCGGGCAGCGTCGAGTACCGCACACATGACGTCGTCGGACAACTGTGTGGCACATATATATACGTGTACGGTCGGCGAGAGAGCTTGTGGAGGAGTTACTGAATGACTCGAGATCTCGAAGCACCGTTCGCTAAAGTTGGGACGAGAGGCGAAAAGCCGACGCGCCTCGGCGGCGCGGCGACGAGACGCTTTTGCGGGATATATATCCGAGGAGGATATGCCGGGTCCGGGGGGAACTCTCGGATAATCGTTTCCGCGCGATTTATGCACCCGCTGCTTATTCATTAAGCCGAGATCTGGTATTTAGCCGCGAATTCGCTCATCCTATATATCCCATAGTAATTTGAACGATCGCTCGGCTGTTTTCGTTCGAGCTGCATTCGCTCGCGTAAGGAATTATACGCGGCAAGCTCGAAAAGTCAAATAATCGTTTCAATTAACACTTACCGCGGGGCCCCTTGCGCAATGAATAACAAATATCGGACAAGTGGCGCGGGGGCACGGCGTGGTAGAGCCGGGTAATTGATTTAGTGCGCTTTATCGGCGAGCCGCGCGTATACATCGGAATCCCGACTAACTCTCGGTGGCGGAACTCGAGGAGACGCGAGGCGGCACAAGGGGAAACTCGATTCCCTTAATTACCGGCTCCGTATACGTGTACATATACCCGCAGCCAGCGCTTGCATATATACGTACGCCGAGGAAATTCGAACAATTAATCAGGGCGATTGATCGTGCGAGAGAGAGAGAGAGAGAGAGAGCGCCGAGGAAGTCAATTAACGCTTTTATCAATCAACGTTATGTAGAAAATCCGCTTGTGTACATAAGCGCTCGCGAGCACACGGGGAGTTCCGGCCGCGGGAATATAATTTCGTTTTAGTATTCGACGCGTACGCGCACCGAGAGAGAGGACGACGCTGGAAGCAAACACTTTAATTTCTCTGCGAGCATCGCGCGACGTGCAGCGGCACGAATAAAGGCGGACGACGAACGAAGGAGGAGGAGCGAGCGAGAGAGTTCGCGAAGGTGGCATGACTCGGAATATATTTTCGTCTTTCGCCGGAGTAAACGTTTTAATGTCGTCCATTCCGGCTCTCTCTCTCTCTCTCTCTCTCTCTCTCTCTCGGCTCTCGAAATAATCCTCTCTGTTTATTTGGAAATTTTTTAATTAAATTTATTAAACGCGACGTTTTTCAAATGTAGAAAGAAAAGGAGTCCGCCGCTCTCTCGCGGCTAGGAGGGATTTTCGCCCGTAATTAAGTAATTTACAATGCAGAATAAACAGGTTCGCGGGCCGCTTAATGAATAAAGCAACGAGCCCGAAACAATATTAAATTTCTGGCCAAAAACGCTCAATCAGCCGCGCCATTTGAATATTCCCACGCGGCAAGTGACTTTATTACGAAAGCCCCGGCGTATGTATAAAAAATCACCTCGGACCATTCATTAAAGCCCGAGCCGGCCGATAATTTCATTGAGAAAATACTTCTGAAATCATTATCATCTATAAATCGCCAACAATCCCCTCACGGCTAAGTCGGCCCGAGACCGGCCAACTAATAACCCCGTTTCGCGTTTCCACGCTGGAGGGACTCGATACAGGCTCGAGGCGCAATGCAACGGTCTTTCGAAAAAGCTCTCGCCTCCTGCGTGAATTTTTTTTTTTTCCCCCTCGCCGGATCGTCGCATATCCCACGGAGAGACTCTCGCATATATGTACCGGCAGGACTCGATATTCCAGAATCGTTTTCTCCGCGGCGCGCGGCAGCGGCAGCCTCGAGATATACTCCATAGAAATCGCTTGACAAGGATTTTCCGATCGGCGAATTATATATGTCGGGCGCGCCGACTCGGAACTCGGGGGCCGCCTTTTTTGCCGCGATCGCGCTCTCGTTCACTTGCCGCGGCGCTCGTTAATGCGAAACCAGAATCCGGGCCGGAGCAGGCAGCTCATTTTTGTCCCTTCGGTCAATTAGGGAAGACAGATCGAGTATTTATTTGTCAAACATTCCGAGGCGTTTTAGAAATCTAGCGATAAGAGAGTTTTCCCGCGTTCGCGCGCAAGATTCCTGACGTTGATTAGAAAATATATATATATGTATGCGCGTGAGTTTCGATCGGCGCGGATTCCGCGCGGCTCGAGACGGAGGACAATCGATGATCTATGGGAAAGTTACGCTTCGCCTTCTCGCGCTTTTAGGAAGGTCTCTCGCCAGAAGGATTAGTCCGTACTTGAATAATGCATATATACGCTATTATTCAGCTGTCTCGCGATAGTTGGGGCTCTGATTGAATCGAGGAATTTTAATTAATGAAACCTGCGGCGTTTTCATTTCTTTTTTGCGAGCGATGTATTATTGGCCTGCCTTTTTCTTGTAATTGATCCCCTGCATTAAATATAGAATGAATCAACGCTACCTCTTGCCTCGATGGCTAATTAATACTTGGAAATTAATATATTTCAATGAATCCTACTCGGAATCGGCCGCTCTCGCGGCGAGTCGGGCGCCAATTTCAAGTGGAGAAATCATTTTCTGCGAATCGCTCCCCACGCGATGCACCGCACCGCACAGCCTTTTTCCACGGATACTCCAATTGTCTGCCGATCGCCGTCGTCCCTCTTCTTCATCCGCGGATCGTCACCGGCATACGTCCGCCCACGAGCTCGCGATCGAAGCATCCGCGAAGCAGAGCCGCCGCCGCGGCGTCCTCTCGAGCACCGGATTATAAGAGGGGCCCCACGAGCGTCGTCTGGACAGGCTCTCTTTCAGACGAGCCGCTCCTCCGCCAAATTAAATCGCTTTCCTTTTATCTCGTCTCCTCTCCTTTTCGGCCTTTGAATTGCCATTCTTTTTCACGTGTGTTTGTGTGTGTGTGTGCCAGAGGTCGTTTTTGGTGGCCATTGAAAATATATGCTCTCGTTTCGCAGCTTCAATTTCCGCTCTGCCGTTTTTTTATCGCCTTTTCAAAGGAATATAAATTGAGGATAATTAAGCTTTTTAACTTAAATCTCCATTTTATTCATATTCCCGCCACTCCAGGCGGACGTTCGACTTTTTGCCGCGCGCCGCGAGTAGGTGTGACGATGCATTCCAAAGCAGGAGCGCGGGACAAATTTACGAGCTTATTAAATATTGACCATTTTTTTTTTCTTCTACTAATTAAACACGGACTGATGATGTCAATTAGGTGTTTGTTAAATAAGGTGACGGGGCAAGTTTCTAGGAAGCGTGAGCGCCACATTTCGGGTAATGAACGGACACTTGTAAAGATGTCACGATTTCAATTGAGATTTAGGAGAGCCTCGGGCTCTCGACCTGCCGCCTCTGCCACTTCGTGCCGCGGCGTCCACTTCCTCGATGGTGCTTCAAAAGCTGCTCCGTCTACTTCATAGATGTTGGGACACTTCCGCCCTCCTCGAACTTTCCATTTTACTTCGTTTTACTTTGTCTCGCGACTCGAAGCACGAGAACATGAGAATTCTTCGGAGAGGCGCGTAGTTAAACTTCGTTGCATGTTATGTTTTGCTATGCAAATCAAGACGGAACGTCGCGTATTTACGGACTTTTAAGTATTTTAAGATCTAAAGTAAATGCAGATGCGAAATGACACGCATGTAGCAAGCATTCCGGCTTTAAAAAGCAATTCTCAGTAGTAGATAATTAAGCTCACGCAGAGTTAATTAAGTTCACGGTCAAGTTAAATGTGGTCTTCCCTATCTCGACCTTATCTACTTAAAGCCTATAAAAGGATTATTCAATGAATGCCGAGATTTTCGAAAGCAATTTTTCTATACTATGTAGTTGCTCGATAATTCACAACGCAAATAATTTTTCATTTCTCGAGGATTCGGCCTGTTTTTTCAATTTTCTCTCAATTTGTAATATATCAAAAGCATTTGCATGGAGTTACTCACCATTCCAGCCTAATAAACAAACGTTCTCCCCTTCGGTCATTGCGCAACAGCGACTGCCGCGATTCCCGCACTTACATAACTCCCCGTAGCGAAAAAAGAAAAAAAAAAATGCGAGGAACGCACGCCGTCAGGAAAAAGAGCCCGAGCAAAAGTCGAGCACTGAAACGGTATATAAGTCTCGGCGCGAAAGCGGCTCTACATAGCTCGTAGCAGAATCGAAGGTGTGCAAAAGCGCGCTGGCGGTTCAAAGAAAGGCTCGTCGCGGGGGCGTTGTATATACACATATACGTATATGTACATAGAAAGGAGAGGAGCGCCGCTCGGAAGAAAGGCGAGCAGCGGCGGCGGCGGCGGCGGCGGCAGCAGCGGGCGTGAGAAAGGCAGGGGCAGCGCGCGCGCTGCGAGAGCCACCAATTAACACCAATTAACGTTCATCTGCCGCCTAGGTGTACGTGTACGTACACGTCGGTCCGAGAGAGAGAGAGAGCCACGCTCGAATTACGAGGCGCGCGCTCGCGCCGACGTATATACACACAGCCGACTCTTTGTGTCTCCTCGGCTCCTCTGGCCCGATTAGCCGTATATAAAAGCAGGCCTGCTTTATTTGCGCCCGCCGCAATCGCGAGAATCGGGCCCGCGGCTTTACGATCGTGTAGTCTAGTTGCGGATTTCGTTTGCTCTCCCGTGTTCCTCCGCTTTTTTTTTTTTTTTTTTTTTTTTTTTATGGCGCCAAGTTGCGCACGCTTCCTTTCTTTCGGGAGGGGAATTTCGTCGCGCTCGGCGTCGCGCGGCGGCGCAATGGTTTTACGCACCGCTGTGACATTGTCTCGCGCGACAAAGATAGGCCTTGTGTTTCTCCGTTTTTTCACTCGGCCGACTGTAAAAGTCCCGTATTACCGTCGCAGTTGCTTCATTTTTCCATTTTTCTGCGCGCTTTTTTTTTCAACTTTTTCGAAAGTCGCGCGACTTTTTTTGTTCCCTCCTCGGTGAGAGCGTGCCTCTGGCTGCCTTCTGCGAAAATATAAGTAATTCTGGCCGAGTTGCTTTATTGCCTCGCGCTCAAACATTTTATTTCACATATTTTAGATTATCGCTAATTTTCTAAGCTTTTAAAAAGCCTTGTTGCGTCACTTTCCAGTTATTGGTTAATATTTGTTAGCGTTAATAAAATATTTAATAATATGCAGGTAATAAAGTTTTTTTAATAAAATCCATTACCGTAATTGATTGGAATCAATATAAAAACTGACTTGTTGCGCTGATTATCACCCCATACTTTGATAACCTAAAATTAGCAGCAATACTGCGTAAACTCAATAGCCGATGACATGAATTGCATTAGCAGAGCCAACTGAAAGCTACACTAGAAAAAAAAAAGTCGTTCAGCACTTCGTGAACGGATAATAAGTATAGCTGAAACCGCAATACATCGAAGCGACGTTTACCGCTAATCCATTAAATACACAAGCCTAAGTGCCTGTTCGTGCGCCTTACCGACTTATTATAATCAATTTTTTTCATCGGGTGCAGCGAAGCACACCTCGCGATCTATACTCGGGTGGAAACCAAAAGGCGACCGCGCTCCCCGCCAAAGACGGCGCCGCGACGCGGACGAACAAAGCCGGCTTTTGTATTAAATTATTCGAAGTGTCTAGAAGCCCATAAAGGTTACGGTCGCCACGGTACACGCAGCCCAACGAGGGGCATCTCTCGCGCTGAAGCCCGAAGAATCGGAATTCATTGCATCGAGCTCTCGTCACGCACGACGTAGCCTGATTGGTGGTTACGACCTCTCTATCTCCCTCTCTCTCTCTCTCTCTCTCTCTCTGTTCTTTTAGAGGAACGACGACTGAGAGATCGAAGATATTATCTCGCGAGGGCCTCCTATATAGAAAGAAGCTTCGGCAGCTACGAGAGACGTGCCTTGCGGTACTCTGGACGCGAGCGCCTAAATCACAAACGTACCGAGTATACGCGCCGCCGCGAAGTCCATTAGGACCGCGCGGTCGTCCGTGCGTCTGAGTGTGTGTACGTGTGCGTACTTACGCCCCAAAGTGGGCCTCGATCGATCGATCGCTCTTGAGCCCCGCTCGCAAATACGCGAGCGTTAGACGGTAGGATATAGGAACGTCGAGGTTAATGGTCGGGGACGGACGGGCGTTGTATAGACAGAAACGCTCCAGATCGGATTATTTTTTGTCCGCGCTGCTGGGAAAAATCGTTTTATTAATGAACGCCGCGCGCGGCGGCCGAACTTGAAAATCCGTTCACACGCGCTTGCCGCTTGATCGATCTCCTATTAGATGACTTTGTGTTTTTAATTAGAATATACAGACGTTACACGATGTAACGATTATTTATCGGAGCTACCTCAACTCCTCCTCTCCAAGCTACCAGCTGTGCGACGATCGAAAAAAGCGGCTGCTGACTCGATCGCATGCACCGACTTAAGGATAGGAGTAAAAATACACTACTCGGCCGATTCGAAGCGAGAAGGATTGCTCAAGTGCGAGGGAGGCCATCGAAAGAGAGTGTGTACGAGGCGCACTCGAAAGCGTATATATATGCGGCTTCGACATTGCGGGCGTCCGACGCCGCGCCGCGGCTAATAGACCGGATAATCCCGGGCGTCGAGAGTTCGCGTTGTTTAACGGTAATCTCGGCGTAATAAAATAGGCCCGGGCTTTTATTTACGAGCTGTATAGTAGTCTAATCAGTTATGCTCTGATAAAATCACACGAGCCGCCGCCCGCCGCGTCTTCCGTGCAATATATAATGCCTTTCAGCGCGGCTCCAGAAGTGCGCGCGCGCGATATTCCTCGTTAGCGATTTAGTAGCTGCGCCAAGCCAATCGGCCAATTCCCGCGATTATTACGAGCTTCTCCTCGTTTTTTTTTTCTTTTTTATATGCTCGGTTGTCGCCGAGACGAGCACTGCAGTCATTGAATAAACATTAGCCTCGGAGTCGTTTAATTGCATGTGTCGGGCTTTTTTGTGGATTTAAAAATAGCAACGCTGAAATTATGCAGCGAGGAATAGTTCTCGACATTAATGAAGGGGGTAAAACATAATGGTGACCGTGCATTTTTGCGACTGTTGTGTAAGCATCCCTTTTTCTTGCGATTAAATTTAGTTGTCCGAACGTAGTATTTATTTTCGTAATATATATAATTAACCTACTAGCAAACTGATAGAAATTATATCTTTTTTACCGGCCCTCTCGAGCATATCATTAATTTTTTTTTCTCTCTTTCTCGAGCTCAAAAAGAAATGAAGCGACGAAAATGAAAAATGAATCACCTGAAATTTCTTTTCGAACTAAACTGTAAAGTGGCATACATTTTTAAATATCCCGAGATCGGATCGCCGTGTAAATAAAATCAAGATGTAGAGAATGAATGATTTATGAAACTAAAAGCGCGTCCGAGAACGAGCCGAGAAAATACTCGGCCCGTCAGGACGATTTTAGATTGATCGATTGATCGGTTGATCAATCGATTTGATCGACACGAATCGCCACGAGCTTCTTTTTCATACTGAAAAATATATCCCATTGAAACCCACGCGCTTTTACTGTAACGTTACCAAACTATTACGAATAGACTGTGACGTTTCCGACTCTTTTTTTTTCTCTCTCTCTCTCTCTTACCTATGCGTTACACCCATTAAACTCGATCTTTTGACATGAATTAAGAAATGGCCATTAATCTTTGTAGACAAACCTCGGTCTAACAGTTTTTCGTACCGAATCCGCGTCCGACTAAGTTGTAATACCTTTTTATAAAACGTGTAATCCCCCGCTAAGTAGTTTCCTCGTAACTCTGTTACCCAACGACGTCCCGCCTCGATTTCCTTGGAATTCAAAGCCACCGGCCGAAGATAGCTATACCATCTTCCGGCCCTCCTAATATCGACGGTCGAACGATCATGTCTAACCTCGTAAATAACCTCTAATTTACAGAGACAATTCACGCTGATCCTGCAGGCGAGGGACGAGGGAAGCGGGGGCGTAATCGAGGAGGCGAGCTACAGCGGCATCGTGCTGCCGGGGCCGACGTGGCACACCCTCAATCACCAGGGCAGGAACGCCCACTTGGCCTACAGGGTGAGGGTGCAGTGCGCCGATCATTACTACAACGCGACCTGCACCAAGTTCTGCAGGCCCCGGAACGACATATTCGGGCACTACACGTGCGACGAGAACGGCGACAAGGTCTGCATTCAGGGATGGAAGGGCGCCGACTGCGAGACTGGTAAGTGTGTTTTTGTGTGCTTTGATTATCGCTGGCGCGGATTGCGGCCAGTCGATTTTATATATCGGATTAGGAATCTTTGGTTGAACGATGTTAATTAGCACTGACATCTTGTGATAGACTTGTACTTCGGAATATTTAAATTCTATGCTAATAGTGTCATAATTGACCTTAAGCAAATCAAGATATGCGAGAAAAATCCCGTTGAAACGAGCAAAAAGTATGAATTAGGTTAAGACAACTTTTAGTTTCACCGACCTTTTTATATTCGATCGACATCAACTTTTCCAAGATTATTCGCGCAGATTTCTACTGAAATTTCGATCCCTAAACAATATCCATCGTACCTCGATAAAAACGACCGACCTCTTACGTAACCTTTGAACTCGTGAACTTTCTTAATTTAAAAATGATAAATAACGTCTATACGTTAAGAATCCTTTTCTAAACAAACTTAATTGCCTTGCCCGCGTCCAGGCCCCGGTAGTAAAAAACGCAGAAAAAGAGTTACGACGCGAAACGTTGATTGACAGCCCGAGCGAGATAGCATTCTCCCGCAAGTTCGAGCGAGACGGAGAAAAATGCGATACAATGATAATAACGCCCGAGAGACGGCCGCCGCGCTGCAGAGGAAAAAATTCCCACGATAGAAAAATAATAGGGGAAAAAAAGAAGGCATCAAGAATCCGACACGGTATCACGTCCAGCTCCCGGAGTAGCCGTAACGCGCATCGAGAAGTACGCGCGCTCCTAATCGGCCTGTCTCCGCGGATTACGCTACGCCGCGGTGCGTTCCTTGTATACCTCCGGGGGAGGAGCAGTGTCCTCCTCGCAGGAGGAAGGTTCGGCGCGCGATCCCGTTCCCGTAATGGGACTGGATATATTTCGCGAGAGGCGCGCGCTCTCGCGTTCGATGATTAATTTTCGATACCCTACCGCGCATAATGAGTTGTACGCCGCGTGAGTCCTCCCGCAAGGATCGGGCTGACCCATCGCCGATATGTTTCGTTAACGGAGCCGAGCCGCTCTCGTTCTCGGGGGGCCTTATCGCGTCCGCTTCTGTGTGTGTGTATACGTTTATTTACATTTTTTTTCTCTCTCCTGCTTTCTGCGTTTCCTTGTCTTTACGTAATTAATGCGCGAGAGCGCCGCTCGCTTTTAGGTGCACGCGCGCGCTTTTATATTCCGTTATTTATACTTTGCATTGGGTAATTGCATTTTCATAATTGCCGTTTTACATTCGCCCGCGATCGTTGCGAGCGCTGGTGGAGAAGTGCGCCACTTGCCGGAGAAACGAAAGAACCTTTAATAATTTTGAGTTATCGGAGGCGGGGTATTGGGGCAGAGGTATGCGCTCTGAAAAGTCGACCGCTGTGGGATTGCGCTCTCCAATGATCCGCATTTCTGAAGCTTGTATATACAAATTATTAAATTGTGCAAATCGCGATTTAATAAATCCAGTACGAATTGAACCATTAAATTTTATTCGAAGCCATCGGAATTATGCAAACGGCTAAATTATGCAAAAACGATTGAATTATGAGAAATAACACATTTTGTTGTATGATATGGAACAAATTTTATTATTTATCATTTTGTTCCTTTATAATTTTTATTATTTTTCGAAAGATTTACGAGAAAGTATCCGCGATAAAAATCTAACAAATCCCAACTCTTTGTATAAGAATAACTGTATCCATTTCCGTTTTCCTATATTGAAAATGCATTAAATATTTGCGATACGATTGCAACTGAATTTTCTAATTATTTAACGACGTCGGACTAAAAACTTAATAGCAAACGGTACCGGGATTTTTCGCGCTTCTCCCCCCTGAGAAAGCTTTTAAACGCTTATAACGCACACAGTACTCCGCTTTCCTTGGCCTCGCCACACTCCCATATTTCCTCCGCGGCCCAACTGAAAAATCAAAGTTCAATTTCGTCCTATCTCCCCTACCTATTTATGCTCGCTTAGCAGCCTTTTCCGCGCTCCCCAGTAAATACTCTCGCCTCGATAATATAAACGATCTTCGGCGAAGCTGCCTCTCTCGCGGAGCGTCGAGCCCATCCCCCTTTTATCCCTCGCCCCGTTCCCCCCGTCGACAAGGTTGATTAACGCGTTCGGTGTCCTAATGAGCCGTTGGCGACTCGGGCCGATCAATTTACCTCAAACCTCCCCTTCGGCTCTCTCGGCTTCGTCGAGGGCTCGGCGAAAAATAAAGAGCGCCGAGAGATGTTTGCCTGCGGCGCGACGATAAGACAGCGGCGCGAATTTACGAGGGCCGCTCGAAATAGCGAGCGCGGCGGCGGCGGTAGCGGCGCCGATTTATTGTAATTGAGAAGCTCGTTTGCCTCCGCGCGCGGCGCGAGGAGAAAAGTCGGACGAGTCGATAGGACGCCCCTTTCGAGTATATACGGATAATAGCCGGGGCTATGCACGCTACTGGAATTTCGTTATTGCGCAATTCCTCTTGCTCCTTCTTTCTTTTTTTATTGGTGGTGAGAATTGCCATTCGAGCGATTCATCGGCTTTATATCGTTCGTTTGCCGAGCGCTGCTTTCGCGTTATACTCCTGGACGGCAACCCAATGCCTAGAATCCGGACCAAGATTGACAATTTGACTCTAGGCGCGGAAATAAAATAGACGCGCGCAATATAAGATCTAACCATAAAACTGCTAAAAATAGCTGAAAGAGCCTCTCTTTGACACATAATCCATTTACCGAAATATAACCGGGCGAAATTCACGGAATCCGAAACGGAGTAAGAAGCAAGGCGTTCAGTCGTCACTTGGCTCTCTGCCTCGCGATCCGCGCCTCAACGTCACCGCACCTCCGGACATGAAGCCCCTCTGAAACCGTCCGTCAACGCGCGTTCACGTACTAGCGCCTGTAACGGACGCTCTCGGCGGAGCATCGTACGATCCGGGCGACTCGCGCGTGTGTGTGTGTGTACGTCGCAGCTCTCGTAGGCGGCGTCGCACAATGGACCGGCGTGCAATAAAACAGGCTCTTTCTTCGGGCCGGCCTAATCGCCACTTCCGCCTGTTTCGCGCGCAACTGCGCCTGTGATCTTTTTTTCCCCTCCATTAGGACGCCGGTACTTCTTTCTAATCGGCCGCGCTTTTTTGCGCGTAGACGACGACGAGGCCGCTGAAATTGGAAAATTTGTAGTTGCCCGCCGGGAGAGGGATAGGCCGCGAAAAGTCATGGGATAATTGTCGACAATACACACACGCGCGCGCACGCGGAGCCCCTGACCTC
This sequence comes from Ormyrus nitidulus, assembly GCA_900474335.1. Lineage (NCBI taxonomy): Eukaryota > Metazoa > Arthropoda > Insecta > Hymenoptera > Ormyridae > Ormyrus > Ormyrus nitidulus. The sequence goes on along the minus strand of UCOL01000833.1, from coordinate 35,441 downwards.
TCTCTTTTCTTTCTTTGCGACTTTTTTTCGAGCGTTTCTTCGCGTCGTTCATTATTCTTAGATTTGTACGGGACGAAATTACACGGTAACGCACGATCGCGTCGAGCATGAGAGACTCTCGCGAGGGGCTTTTTTTTCGAGAGCGAGTTCAAATGGATCAAGTACGTAATGGTTTTCACTCGTGGAAAGAGGCTTTCGTCGATGAATTTCTGCTATAAAATAATACTCCGTTCGATCGTAAAATAAATTGATGCTCCTCGAATCGCGCATTACCTTATATAAAATTTAAAATTAGAAACTCAAAGTCCCCCGTATTCGAAATCATCATAAATCAGAAGCAAGTCGGTATAAGGGATTCATCCTGGTTTTCGTTCGCTCTCTCGAAAGTGTCTCGCGAAATAACGTGACAATTTGCAACAGTTTTTCGAAACCTCCTCGTTACTTTCAACTCTAAATCCCAGGGCAAACAAAATGACTCTCCTCCCGAAGCGGTTAAAGCATCCGCGCGCGGCGTAAGAATGAGTTTCACATTTTCGAGCGGTACACTTTTTGCGCGCGCCGCGCCGCGCCGGTAAATTTCTCCTCGCGGGACTCTCGAGAGTCTCTGGGTGCCGTACCGCTGCGCGCGCGATATTTTTAATAAGCAAAAACCTCCTTAGAAAATGGGAACATTAACGTCATGATTTGACTATAATCCAAGAGTAAGATGCGAGTGAATGATGTAAGTGGGGTAGCATCCGTCCTCTCTCTCTCTCTCTCTCTCTTGATCTCGAAAGACGAGAGAGAGAGAGAAGGAGGTATGGAGAGACGATCGCACGACCTATGGCGATGACGAAGCCACACAAGATGAAACGTACAGGGTGATTCACGGCAAATGAAATCACAAATTTCCCGCATGACTTTCATGCGCGCGCGCGCGCCCGCGCGTCCGCGCGTAGGTACGGCCTCGCGAGTGTTTTAATGATGAATTGCATAATTGCATTCATAAAGTCGTCGGGGGTTTTCCATTTATTTTAACAAACGAGGATCGGGAATAAATTACGAGGTAAAAATTGCGCACTTTTATTCGAAGCCCAAATGGTTTTTCGCTTTGTAGGTCGTATCTGGGTAAGAGCGTTAATTTGTTATTAAGGAGTGATAATTCCGCGATAATTAACAGACGAAAAGCGGATAAATTATCCGCTATCGGGTTTTAGCGGCTGGCGAGAGTATTTATATTCGAAAATTACGGTGAGAAATTTTGCTTTCCACCAGTCGTATAAACGAAATTCTTATCAAGAAAGTCCGTATAACAATATATATGACCGCGCGAAATCCTCATTTACGTCGTCCTACATATTTAACGCTGCTTTCTTGCTGATTTGACGGATTTACGAACCCGACGGCTAAATTTTAATTAATATAAGCCTCGTTCAAATTACCATCTTCGCAAAGTCAGAGCTCTATTTGCCGTTAAAACAAAGTCCCTGGCAAAGTTGAAAAAGGCTAACGAACAGCCAAATTTGCCCTTCGAGTTTGCCTACAGGACAAATCCTCTTTTTACCCGAGGAGCGCAAACGTTCACCGCGGCGCCTCTATTTATACACCTTGTATGCAGACTCGGCGCTGCAGCGCCGAGAGAGGCGAACGTTCGCTCGAGAGCGTTGCAGGAAAACTGGCTTCTCCGATTTTTACGTCGCCCGTTGAAAGGTCAATCGGTAGATTTCACTCGTAGTCGCGCTCGAGCTTCGCACGACTCTGCAACGCCGCTGCGCGAAATTCACGATCTCTCTCTCTCTCTACCTCCTTATTCCTCCTTGGCGATATTTGCATAATGACCCAATGAATTTTAAAAGCCATTTCCCTAAATTCCCTTTAAGGATTCGACGCCCTTTTCCTCGCTTTAATTAAACTGTTGAGCGTGAAATATCGAGTCTGAAGTCGAGCCCTCATTTCAAGCATTATTCAGGAGTCGAACAATACATTTGCTTCAATTTGATTCGCTGATAAAAATAGATTTGCACAGTTAAATGCACGAAATTTACTTAACAGCATGCCGAAGTATATATAAATTTATCGAGGTATAGTTTCGGCGCCTGGAAAAAAAAAATCCAAAGAATGCAGCTTCCCGAAAGATTTACAACCGCACGCGGCAGCCCCGCAACGCAATGCATTTGCATGGTCGATTTCTCGTCTAAAGTGTTATGGATTTTCCGCGGAAGCGAGAAATCTCGGTAGTTCGCGCGAACGAAATATAATAATAATGCGCATCTCTTCAAAGAAAACCCGCTCCTCTCTCTCCGCTCCTCGGGCCGCCGGGCATCCCGATTCACAATGGATATAAAATTCAGGCGATTATGGAAGCAACGATGACCCCGCGCGCCGCGCCACGCCGCGCGGCTCGGGCTACTATACAATGGAATTTTAACGAGCGATATTTGCGAAACCAATATACGGAAAGGCGCGAAAGGAACTTAACGAACCGCGGAGCTCGCGCGCGCGCGGCTTGATTGCGGCCGTTAAAGTGATCCGAGCCTGTAATCAGATGAGCTGTGGGAAAGAGGCTCGCTGAAAAAAAGAAAAAAAAAAAGACAGCCTCCTTTTCATCGCGCGCGGCTTTAGAGGCCTTTAGCGCCCGTGAAATTATAATCAAAGTTTATTAATCCGCCGACCCATTTGCATAGGTAGCCGCGGAGTCAAGTGCGTCCGCGCGACGCCGAGCTGTAAATTCTGCGCCCGAAGCTCTGCCGAGCATCTCACATCCAAAGCATAAACTAATGTAGACCATTGTTGCATCGCTCCTCTTTACGGCCGCAAATAGTGGATGAAAAAATATATATACTTTTTGAGCGCGGATTTATGCGCTCCGCGCTTTTTATATTCCCCCGCCGAGCGAACGGTACATTTTATCACTCTGAGAAAAAATGATAAAATTTACAGTAATTATTGTATAAATCCTCGGCGTTATATATTTTAAATATAATACGACGGAGGCTCGGGTATGCACAGTTACGGAAAAACAAAACCGCACAATGCACGACGCGCGCGCGAGTCTTTTCAAATGTGTATATAAATTAATTGGCAGTAAATTTTCGTGATGGTTTATGCGCTACGCGGAAATTATGCTCGAGCCGAACGATAAATATATTAATGTTAAATTCCCACACTAAGTTTTAAATTAAAAAAAAAAAAAAAAATGCTGCATTTACAGATGCCTGCCCGGCTCTCGCTTATGTAATTACCATCAATTACGATTCCTCGCGAATCGCCTTTTTTTAATTAAAAACTAAAAAGCCAGACAATGTGAAATGCCTTTCACAAATTAACAGGCTTCCTTTTTATGAAATGCACAGAGAGAGAGAGAGATTTCTAATTCCTGTTCCTCCGTTACCGCGGAACGTTTACCGATGCACGTATATATATATATATATATACATATGTACGAATACACGCGCATCATGCAGCGAGCAGCGCGCCTGGCATCGGCCTCTCTCACGAAGAGCCTACATTTTCCTCGACCGCAAACGAATTAAATTGATACGTCCGATGAATTCGCCAATCAGGCTTCATTTCCATAAGTACAAAAGCCTCTCCGCAATCGGACAAATCGATGACGCTACCGCAGATGAGCGGCACTTTATATCCGCGCGGCGGCCTCGGCGCAGGGAGAGAGAGAGAGAGAGAGGAGCGCGCGCGGCAAAAAGGAAGATTTTTCAAAAGCTCATCTCGCCGTCCATTAAACTCCGTGCATTATCTCCCCGTAAAAAGCTCGCGCGCACACACACGCACACACAGGGGGGATCCTCTGGCCGGTGCTCGACGAGCAAATAAAACCTGCCCCGCTGCTGCAAAACCGCAGCGGAGAGCGGCAGGCAATCGCGGTCGCTCTCCCGTCTCGTATCTTCCTCGGCATTGTGAGTGTGTGTGTGTGTGTGTGTGTGTGTGTGTGTGGGCACACGTGCACATAGCTCTCGGCGAGCGCCTGCCTCGCGGATATCTCCGAGGCATCCAGTTTCTCGAGAGCGAAGAAAGTCAGCCGAAGGAGCAGCGGCGGCGGCGGCAGCAGCAGCAGCAGCAGCAGCGAGCGCTCCTCTCTCGTGATCCTCGAGCGATGCGCCGCAGGAGCAGCGGCAGCCGCTTAGACTCGCGGACGTTCCCTCGCGGGGCTTCGCTCCGTCTCTCTTTCTCTCTCTGGCTTGCTCCCCTCGGAGGAGGAGAGAGAGAGAGCGGCTGCTCGTGTGTCCGCGTGTCCGTGTACTGAAAGAGAGAGCACGTACGTGGGCTCGCCGGAGAGATCCTTTCTTCCTTGTGATGCGCACGTGATTCGAAATTAACTTGTATCGAGGAAACTCTTTGTTCGCGTACTCCTAGCTTTTTGGCTTACTTGTTGCTCGTTTTCAAAGTGGTTTCCGCGCGCCTCCTTTCGCCGTAGTTTTCTTTGTTCGAGGAGCAAAAGATGGATGGGGGAAAATTTAAAAACTGGTTGCTATTTTCAGTTCAGTCAATTAATTGATTCATTTTATAATTACAAGTAACTAAATTCGAATAATTTAATAATAAGAAACGTAAAAGGAAGAATCGCGATAAGCGACTTTTTTAAATTCAAACCTGCTCTGAATCATTTTTCTCGCGACTGCTCTCCAAGCTCGTCAATTTTTTTTTAAGCTTCAAAGAAAAGCTAATTCAAAAAGCCAGCTCAACGCGGCCTCATCACTGAAAAGTCCAACGATAATTTTTCTTTTTTCTTCCACTTTCATCAATTCCCCCTGCACAGCGGCGAGGATTCGATGAAACATCATTCATCCACTTACCGTTTCCCCGTAAGAAGCCACGTCTATTTATAACCAGCTTACTCATTTGGTTCCGCTATCACATTATCTCCTCCTGTAACGCCGCGCGCGGCCAACGAACAGCCATTATTGCCGGTTTTACGACGAATAGAACAATATTCGCTTCCCGATCCTCGGAGTCTCCCACTCGAGCAGAGGCGCAACTTCCATCCATCAAGGTCTCCTCCGCGATCGGCTATCACCTACTCCGACGATCGAAGCCGCGAGAGTCCGAGAGACGCACACCGAGCGTTACTTGCCCCGTTGATTGGCTCGATTCGCGCAACGCGGTATAAATATCCGCGAATCTCGCCAGGCTAGCCGTGTGCGCGCTGCACCACGCGGGAACGCAAGAGAGAGCAGGACTATTAATCAAAAGCACCTCCGGGCTCTTTGTGCGCGCGGTTATATATCTATATATACACGCGGAGACGTGTGTACATACACGCGTGATGTAACGGTAAAGAGGCGCGCGAACGGCCCCGAGACCTGCGTACACGTCTCGCCCTCTCGCGAATATATACGTATACGTGCTGCGCGCGCAATCACACGAGGCACGTGTGCAGAGAGCTTGCTTAGGATTTCAGTTTCACGGCCGAAAGGATAATTTCTCCCTTCGGCTCGCTCGAACCCGAGGAGAGCTCCGTTAGCCGCCGCCGCCGCCGCGCCGGCCGGGGGGAGGAAGAGGGAATCCTCTCGGAGTTGGGTTCCTCGCTCCGATTTCCTCGGGACGTTAATTAGTGATCTATGAATCGGTGTGCTCGTGTGCAAGCTCCGTTAGCGAGTCGTTTTCCTGTGTATCCCTTAGCCTCTCTCACTTGGGTTTCGTCACGGATTTAGTGCGAGAGGTTAAACGTGGGAGAGTGATGGACGTTAATCGAGCCGCGGGAGAGAAGCGAGAAAACTCGAAGGGAGAGAGAGAGAGAGAGATGTGCGTCGAGTCGCGATGGTTTTTCGTTCGAATGAAAAATATATGCTTCCTCGGACTCATTGTCCTCGTTACATAACGAATGGTGTGTGTGCCGCGGGACGGATTGAGAAATCGTCGAGGTATTTTATCTCGTCGATTAATATTAGATCCCACGATGCATCTTCAAAAGTAAATAAGAATTATCCCCCGTGACAAGCGGGTTACGTCACGCGTGCATAAATCGTTGATAAGGACGATTGATTGATAGAGGCTGCAACGTGTTATAACGTCGTTTTTACGCCGAGGCCGAAGGAGAGGAGATCGACTCGCACGATTATTCGAAAATGCGTTACGCTCTTTCTCTCTCGGTGAATACGCAGCATCTGCCGATGTCGAAGATTGTAATTTATAAGTTAATAAATGGAAAAAGCCCGCTCGCGGCCGTTAAAAGGATTTTCCAGCGGTAATTGCGGAGAAATTTCAAGGCGTCTTCGCGCTTCGTAATTGGACTCCCGCTCGTAAATTACACTTAGAAAACGCAGTATAATTATGTCACTTACTTATGCCCGCCGCCGATGTAAAAGCAGAGGGGGAGAAAAAATCCGCTTATGATGGAAACTCGATATAATAGGACCGTGTGCTCGAGGGAGTCGGCTGGGAGAGAGATACACGCCGCGAGCCGTGCAGATTATATTGTGTAACTGCACAAGTCCGCGCGCACCGCTATTGAGTTACGCGACGTGCTTTTTGTGTTTTTCATCGCCGGACAGACATATACGCGGGAGTCGCTAACCGTGCAGATAAATTCCATATCATCGACACTACAGTCGGTGGGGGGGATTATTGCATTATTGATTTCGCGTCCTGGCAGCTGATTATTCCCCGATCTTGATATTCCTCGTCGAAAATGCCCGTGTGCCTGCGTCGCGAGGGGAAAAATGTCGCTCCGGCATTATTATTGCAGTAACATCAATGGGAATGCGCGTAATGAAGTAATTTCAAACGAGGGCGCATTGATACAGGCTTCGGGAAAAAAAAGCTGCGGTACACGGAAAACGCGCGTATATATAATGCACGCCGGCCGCAGAATGGAAATTATTTTCCGCGAACATGCATCGTTGCCTCATACACTTTTCTCGGAAGACCGGCCGTTCATGAATGGGGCAGCGATTTGAGTTTCAGCAAAAGTAGATCAGAAAAACCCAATCATATAAGTAGCCGCGGCGAGCGAAGAAGCGTTGTTATATCCTTCGGCTTCGTTTTGCGCCGGCCGCGCTCTCCTCGTTCTTGCCGATTCCAGAAAACAGTTTACAATTGCCTCGGCAGCATCTTGCAAATGCTCTTGAGAACAATTTTAATTATGGAAAAGTGTTTTGCCTCTTTTGTTACAAGCGGCATTTCAATTTCAGATTTCAACTCTCGAGCGATTCTTGTGCAATGCACAACTTTTTTGTCGGCTGCCATTCTCGCGGCGATAATTCAGTTTCTTGATTTGTCGAGAAGTAGCGGAGGTGATTTATCGCGGCGAGTTAACTTTCTACGATCAAATTTATTATTCAAATCGTTTATAAAAGTTTTGCCAACATTTTAAATGAATTAATTGAGGGTTTGTAAATTTATATTCTTGTCGGGGAATATAAAAGACGTGCGAAGATTGCCATCGTCCGGAATCGAATACGAGCCTCCGGGGCGACAAGTGAATACTCGTCGACTGAGCTATTCTTCCGTACTGGTCAGCGCTCTTCGTATTATCTAGATATCTTATTACTGCTTTTATTTCTCCTTCCTCGGCACATTCGCAACAAGTGATTTCACTTTAATTGTCCACGCTGTTACAACAACTTACATCCCTCAACAATTACACGAGGATAAAAATAAAACTTTGATTAATGGTTAAAATATTTATTTACATGCATGTTCTATCCGACGAGTAACAAATAAACAGATTGCAAGATGTCAGTAAGAGAAATAGGCTTCAAAAAAAAAATAATAAATTTTCAGCAATTATAAACTTTCATATACTAAAAAATGCCCCTCTGATTCCAGCCGTCTGCAAGGAGGGCTGCCACCCGGTGCACGGCCACTGCAACGTGTCCGGCGAGTGTAAGTGCCGCCACGGCTGGCGGGGCGATCTCTGCGACCAGTGCATGCCCTACCCGGGCTGCAAGCACGGCTACTGCAACGGCTCGAGCTGGCAGTGCATCTGCGACACGAACTGGGGCGGCATCCTCTGCGACCAGGACCTCAACTACTGCGGCACCCACGAGCCCTGCCAGAACGGCGGCACCTGCGAGAACACGGCGCCGGACCAGTATCGCTGCACTTGCCCCGAGGGCTTCTCCGGGCCGACCTGCGAGAAGGTCGACAATCCCTGCGCCTCGAACCCCTGCCACAACGGCGCGACCTGCATCGAGAGCGGCGAGCTCGCCGTCTGCACTTGCACGGAGGGCTTCACCGGCCAGTTCTGCGCCACGGACATCGACGAGTGCGCCTCCCAGCCCTGCCTCAACGGGGGCACCTGCGTCGACGGCAGGAACGGATTCACCTGCAACTGTCCGACGGCCTGGCAGGGCGTCACCTGCCAGTTCGACGTCGACGAGTGCGCGCTCGCGGAGTCGCCCTGCAAGAATTCCGTTACTTGCTACAATCACGCCGGGGACTACACGTAAGTTTTTACTTTTTAAAGTCGCTTCTGTGCAGAGAGCCGTTTATTTTTCATTTCAGGTTGTTGGGTTGCACTTGCGTTTAATTGCGAGCCGTAAAATTCGAGTTTGATTTCTACTTTAAATTCAATTAAGAATCTTAAATTGAGTCGTGTGAAAATGTTTCAAAGTGCGATGCTTTCGCTTAATAAGAGTTTCAAACTGGTCCGCAAAAACAGACTAATTTAAAAAACTAAATAAGAAACTAAGTATTAAACTTTACTCGCCGATGCTTGTACATAATTTTTAATTAAACCAGTTCAGTCGTCGCGATAATGGCAATAATCGTAATTCGAAATTTGTAGAAAACCAGTCGACGGCATCGGCCGCCAAGAAAAAAAAAGTTTCAAATAATCCTCATCCTTAATTTCGATTGCGCCATGAGAAATACATACTAATTAATGCTGATTAGCCGCTCGGTTGTTGCCCACCGTCGACAGTCAACAATTACCCACGAAATGAAGCTCGTTAAAAATCCACGCGGCCCCGCGACGTATATAAACATATCTTAAACGAGCCAGAAAAACTGCTGTCCATAGCGCCCGCGGAGAGACGTCGCTTAAAGGCATAATTAATTGCAACAATTTAATTAGCGAAAGGTTATCCGCCACTCGCCGGGTCCCAGGCTACATAAATTCTTCCACTTTAATACGGCTCCATTAAGGATCAGCAGGTGTGTGAGCGTGCGTGCGCGATCGAGTGCCAGAGGAGCGCGTGTGACTACCGCCTCCTCCGAGAGCCGAAAGTGTCAATTACCAGGGAATATTTCAACACGCATCTCCGCGCGCGCGCGCGCCAGCTTCACAGTGTCGTCAGCGTCGCGCGCACCGCGCCGCCGTAACACCGGTTCTCATTAAAAGCGCTTTCGAGCGCAGGCGCCCCGTCGAGGCACGCGCGAGGCGCTCTCGATAACAAGAAGCGGCCGAGATGTATATGTACACGCGCCGCCGCCGAGAGACAGCGGATATATCGCGAAAACGCGAAGCGCGCGCGCGTGTCTCTTCGGGAGCGAGCAGAAAAACTGGCGAGGCTGCCTGCCTGCCTGCGGATCGCGCGCGGTGCACCGGGAGACGCACGATTTTCTCGTACAGGCGCCGCTTTTTGCCGAGGTTCTCCGGCCGCCACGCGTCTCCTGCCTATATCGGCGTGTCGATGCGATCCTTAGCGCGGAAAGCTCGGGGGGAAAAATTTAGAGGCGTGGCTTATGTGCGCCGATGCCATTATATTCAGGCGATTGGGAAGAAGCTTTCGCTCGTGTTCTCACGAGCTTTTTCTGACGGACGGTCGAACTTTATTGCGATTTTGTCAAGTTGCGAAAATCGTGTATACCGTATTAAGTAATGAGACTTTAATTAAAGTGCAGCGTTGCGCAACGAAAATTTCCTCTGGACTTTATTGATATTGCTATTAAATATTGGTTGAATTTAAATGTAAGCGTAACAGATAATTAGTTAAAAATACACGCAGGAAAATTTATACGAATTAAAAAGACCGATAAAAGTAAACGTCTTTAATTAAAATACATATAATCTAGCTTAATTACGCACATAAATCAATTTTAAAATTAGCGGAAATATTTTATTCATGAGGCTAATTCTTGAAAATATATATTCCCATATTTAAAACAATGTAAACTTTCCTTGATACTTATTACATCACAAATTACATTCTTCCCAAGAACCTTCTTAAATCTAACCCAACCTCTTCCTGCCCAGGTGCAAGTGTCAGAGCGGCTTCACGGGCAAGAACTGCACGCGCAACATCGACGACTGCGTCGGCCAGTGCCAGCACGACGCCCTCTGCATCGACCTGGTGGACGACTACCACTGCTCGTGCACCCCCGGCTACTCGGGCAAGGACTGCGAGGTCGACATCGACGAGTGCGCCTCGAAGCCCTGCCAGAACGGCGGCGAGTGCCGCGACCTCGTCAACGGCTACGAGTGCGTCTGCCCCGTGGGCTTCACCGGCTACCAGTGCGAGATCGATCGCGACCACTGCAGCCCGAACCCCTGTCGCAACTCGGCCCAGTGCTTCAAGACCCAGACCGACTACTACTGCCACTGCCCGGCACAGTGGCAAGGCAAGAACTGCTCGGAACCGGCGGCTCACAATCCCCAGCTCGGAGCGCTCGACGACAGCCTCGGCTGCGGCAGCGAGGGAACGCCCTGCGCCGGTAGGGGCAAGTGCAGCAGCGGCAAATGCACCTGCGATCCCGGCTACACCGGAGTGCACTGCCACGAGAACATCAACGACTGCCGGGGCGATCCGTGCCTGAACGGAGGGACCTGCGTCGATCTCGTCAACTCGTTCCAGTGCCTCTGCAGAGAGGGATGGACGGGAGATCTTTGCGATCAAGGTGAGATTTTTTATCATTTGAAGAATAAGACAATCGGAGCCATTAAGTTATCGTCTAAAATAATGACTTGAATTAAAAGTTTTTACCGCAATTTCAGACGTGGACGAGTGCACGAACTCGCCGTGCCGTAACAACGGGACCTGCGTGGACGGAGTGGCGGATTTCACCTGCATCTGTCGCAACGGCTGGAAGGGCAAAACCTGCGCGTTACGCGGTGGTCACTGCGAACCGGGCACGTGTCGCCACGGCGGCACGTGCCAGGATCGCGGCGACGGGTTTACCTGCCACTGTCCAGCCGGCTGGGAGGGAGCAGCCTGTCACATCGCCTCTCCGGCCTGCGCCTCCAATCCCTGCGAGAACGGCGCGACCTGCGTCAACACGAACGACGGCGGCTACCGGTGCATCTGCCGCGAGGGCTTCGAGGGTTCGAACTGCCGTAGGAACGTCGACGACTGCCAGCCCCTGCCCTGCCTGAACGGCGGCCGCTGCGTCGACGGCGTCAACTGGTTCAGGTGCGAGTGCGCCCCGGGCTTCACCGGCCCGGACTGCCGCATCAACGTCAACGAGTGCGCCAGCGATCCCTGCACCAACGGCGCCACCTGCATCGACGGCATCGCCAGCTACTCCTGCGTCTGTCCGCCGGCGCGCACCGGCACCCACTGCGAGATCAGGACGGCCGGTGGTCCGAGATGCGCGGCAGCCAGCTGGGACGACGACTGCAACGTCTGCGAGTGTCGCAACGGCAAGACTCAATGCAGCAACGTCTGGTGCGGCCCAGGTAATTGCCTGAACGGCACCTCCTGCCTAGCGCACGAGGTCTGCGTGCCCTCGCCGGGAGAGAGCTGCCTCGTGTCCACCTGTCAAGCCTGGGGCGAGTGCCGGCCCGTCGAGACGGGCAGAAGAGTCGGACCCCCGGCTCTGCCCGCGCCTCCGTCCTGCTGGCCTGGACAAGCCACGCCAGGCCCGACCTGCGCCAGACTGACTATACTCCTAAGAAGAGACTCCCTGACCCCTGGCACCTCGGTGGAGCTGCTCTGTCGAAGACTCCGAAGGCTCCTGGCCGACCCCCGAAGACCTCAGTCGGTAGTGTTGCTGTGCGACCTCAAGCCCGGCGACAACGACACGATCGAGGTAACGATATTCTCCGAAGCCGCTGGAGCGGCTGCTCGCGACCTCGGCGAGGCCCTCAGCCGACCTCTCAGCCGGCCGCTCGCCCTGGCTTCGGTCCTCGAAGTCAAGGTCGAGACTGCCCTGCTGAGCAGCGACGCCAGTTCCGCGACAAGCAACGGGACCGGCTACCTGGCCGTCCTCGGTGGTGCCCTGGCCACCATCCTCCTGGTCGCCGTCCTCGTCGGTCTCTGGTACATCCGCTCGGCGAGACAGAGGTCCGGACTGACCGCCACCACGAGCAGCGAGACCTCGCTGCACAGGCATCGAAGCGACCTCGACGAGAAGTCCAACAACCTGCAGAACGAGGAGAATCTCAGGAGATACGCGAATCCGCTCAAGGACCAGGACGTCGAGCCGAGGGTCTCGGTGGTCAGACCGCTCTCCGGAACGTCCCTGGGACCGCTAGGCCCCGGCGAGGAGAGCCTGGAGATGGTGAGCGAGGAGAGCAGACACAGGCTGCCGCCGCTTTACAAGCCGCCCTGCGCCGAGATGAGAAACAATACGGCCAGCTTCAGCTACGAGGAGGGGCCGCACAAGCCGTACAGCAAGCCCAGACTGCAGGAGCCGACCTACAACTCGGCGGCGCACCATCAGGCGGGCTCCAGTCAACCCCCGAACCCACATCAGATGCTCACCGTGCACGTTTGAGAGTTAGCGAGTGCTTAAAATGCGTTTTTTTTTTAGTTTTTGTGCGCGGTATTCGAGAGAGAGGGCGCAGCCGATCGATCGAGAGGCGAGCGCCTTTTTTTTACACGGAACTGTTTCACGACGATCCTTTTGTAGAGACTTTTTTAGGGAGGGTTTATTCGTGTGACTGAGAGAATGAGAGAGAGAGAGAGAACGAGTGCGAGTCATTTGTGGTGTGAGAGGCGAAATTTCTTTCTGCGCAGACGAGCGACAAGCCGCGCTGCGCGAGAGAGTTTAGCTTAAATTCATCGACGACTTATAGACGCGGCAGCGTGCCGATACACTTTGGCGTATTTAATATTGTACTCGCGCATACTTTTTCGAGCGAAAGAGATAATTTTACCTTTTTTAATCAGTGTAAAGGAGGTGTCACACTTTTCGTTATCGACGTTCGTTGTTGAATTTGTGCTGAAATTATAATTTTTATTTTAGAATCTTTATTTACTGTTATGAATCTTTGGTATAGTGATCGGTTAAATTGTGATCGAGATTTTATTTAGCGTTTGATAATTTTGTTAAGCGAGACCTTCAAAAAGCTCGGATTTTTTTTTCGCGAAAAAAGAAAGTAGCCGGAGTTTTTGTGACGAACGAATTTTGATAAACGAAAAGCTTGGAATCTCTTGATGAAAATGTCACGTGACAATAACTATAATTAAAATGAAAAATCACCACGACATACGACTGTTTAACGCTAAAATGATAATTATGTCAAGTTGTTATCGTTGTACATATGTACATAGCCTGTACTTATTAATTTTACTAAGCCTGTCCGACCGCAGCTTCATTGCGGCGATTAAATAAGAAAGATCGAACGAAGCGAAAGACAACGCGAGAAATGCGAATGAACGCGTCAATCCAATTTACTAAGGTGTGTGCGGAGTGCTCTCATGTGAAACGAAAAAAAAAAAAAAAAATGTTTTCCAATTGCGTCGTCCTCGAGAGATCTTTCCACTTAATTTACGTACAGTACGTAGAACTCGCAAGTGCGATGTACGCGGAGGCGCGCAATGGCGAAAAAATAATCTCCCGACTCCCTGGTTGTGATACACCGCGAGGCGGACTTTTCTTACATACGTGTTTTTTATACGGAATTGGTAATGCGAACTTTTAAAGTAAAAAGTCTAATAGAAGCATTCACAATCATATTGAGATTATCAAAACATTGTAATGAGTATCGAAGTATTGCACATTCGAACCTTGAATCTATTATTAGTAAGACCATTCTATACATGCATATGGTTTTGCGTGTTTCTAGAAGGCTTTTTTTCGGGGATAAAAACTCGAAACAGACGAACAAAAAAAAATATATATATATATACGCACACTCGTATTGATGCATAATACAGCAGGCTTTTGTACGTTCCTTCAAACGAGACATTGTGATACTGATGGAAGCGCGCGGCGTCGTAACGCCAATATTTTCTTGTACTTTCACGTCTTTTTTTTCAATTTTTTTTTTCTTCTAATTAACGATGTCTTTGTAATCGCGCACTTTCTGTCTCTTAATACGTGCGAGAATCTTATACAAACGCATTTATGATGAAAAAGGACGCTTCTGTAATAACGCGTTGCGAATCGTCTCTTGACTCCTCGCGCCTCTTTTCTAAGGCCGAGATCCAATTATGAATGCGAAATAAGCGACTCGCCGCGCGAAGCGAACAACAAAAAAAATAAAAGTATGATTAAAATGAATAAAAACGAAGGAAAAAATTGTATAACACAATAGAAATCTAAGGCTTCAAATGGAAGATTCGCGCAGTCGATAAACATACGTATATTGTAAATAATTTTTTTATAAATATTATAAATAATAAATATATTAATAAAAGCATTTTTAAAAAGGCGAGAGCCTCGGCGTCGCGGCCAAGCGCCGTTCTCTCCGTCCGTGCTTGTCGAACGACGCGGACGGATTATCGCGCGACGCTCTCTCGCCGTTATAACTTTTTTGAACGTGCAATTCGTTCGCGTAAGAAAAAAAAAACACAGCCAACCTTTAGCTTGTATACGTCGTTGTAAGGAGCTTCTTTTCACGGAAGACAGAGCGCAATGGAACAAGAAAAAAAAATCAACTTTTTATATAATAGAATTTTTATTTTATAAAGAGGAAGAAAAAACTATATTCTATATCGCTATAAGGAATAGATAGAACGATTATTATATTATAAAATTGTATTATTATTAATATTATATTAATTATTAATAATTATTATTTCGACATATAAATCACTGGCTTGGCTTCATTTCATTGCACCTTCCCGATTTCCCGATTTTCTCCTCGTTAGCCGCGGAGGCAATAAATGCATCGAGCCTGCAATTGAACTGTTTCCCGGAGATATATTATTATATATAAAATCGAACAAATCTAATGCGACAATCCTCTATAGCTTCTCTCCAATCGAGAATCGGTTATACAACGAGCTCGCGGCTCGCGCGAACGAGATTTCTTGCCCTCGGCGATAATCGGAGAATGGGATGTTCCTCGCGGCATTCCAGCCGAGTAAAAGTTCGCGCTGGGAATTTCAATAAAGAGCGGAGAGCAGCGAGCTCATATATATATATACGCGCATCTCTGTACACACGTACACGTGCATACAGCCGCGACAATCTCCTTCCTCCAGTGTCGTTAACGCCGCCGCTATTTCGTTCCCACAGAGTGAAAGAGAGAGAGAGAGAGGTGCGGGAGGACGGCGACACTCGATGCATTCGAATCGGCAAATGGGTAGAAAACGTGCCTTCCGGGAGAGCAGAAGCGAGCGGGCAAGTGTGTTGTATATAATGTAGCGAGCCTGATTTATTGGGACTGGGTAATCGATCGCTAACGAAGTCGATGACTTTTAAATGCGGGGTATGTAGAGAGAGAGAGAGAGAGGTGGAATACAGGACGCGAGCTTGAGACTGGGTCGAAATATGAAACGGAGAAAGTCGCTGGCAACTCTTTGATTGCAATGATAATGGTTATTGAGGAAAACAGATGCGCTTCGCTTCGGCTAAGTGGATTTATAAGCTAATTAAATTTAATCTCTTGCTTAAAATCGAGAACCGAAAATAAGTATATAGAAACGATTTTTTATATCTGCAAAAAGAAAAAACGGCACCGACCAACGAACCATAAATCGCTCTTCCTGGCCGTAATAAACCGACAAGAGGCGCAGTTCGACGGCGGGCCGACTAATAAAGTCTAATTCTAATTCAGATTGTCTTTGCCTCTGCGCCGATCTTCTCGGACAAGTCGGCTCATGTCTCATACAATAGAAGATCTCTCCCGCGGCAAGTGGCACTCGGTCGGACGAGCCGTTGTCGTCGGGCGGCACGTCTGTGAGTCAGCCGGAGGGCATTTCTCCTCGCGAGACGGCGATGACGAGTCGACGAAACAGTAGGGCAGCTAAGTATATTGCTTACGGTCGCTACCTTGTGAGAGAGAGAGAGAGAGAGAGAGAGAGGTCGAGCGGCTTCCTGCGCGCCGTCGTCGCGTTATCGCCGATTATGCCGGTCTCGTATTTTGCGCCAGAATTGCATTGGTAAACACGGAAAGCGTCGCGTGCTTTCGTATACCTATGTGGAATAAGCTGCAACAATAGACGGCATAGTTTTTATGTTTATCGTGCCCTACATAAGGAATATGGACTTAAAAAATATCTTTTTTTAAGGATAATTATTTTAAGAAATTGATGCATAAGATTTTAATAAGTAAAAATTTCTCCTTTTTGATTTTTTCTTTTATTAAGAAAGATGTTTATGACGATTACAATAATAATTTTAAATATTTTCTTTTTTTTTAGTTTTCGTTGTACGTAAGATGAATTAAAANTATTGCTATTTATTTTCATGTTTACTTCTCTTTTATATTTTACTTTCCTTGTGCGTATTATATATAGATTAAATTAAAAAAAAAATTACATAAACAGGCAACTTCACAATGAAGGAAAAAATAATCAATGTGAAATTATAAGTGAAGTTTTCGCAAAATGACTTATATTAATTAATATAAAGTCATGTTTTGTTAATATGAATATTTAAAAAATTCTAAGTTTTCAAAATTAATCTTTAGATTCAACTTAAAATTCTAGTAACTTCATCGACACGCAATTTAGCATTTGAAAAATCATGGACTTTGACGAGGTAAATATAGTATTAAAAATTTTATATATGTCTATATAAAAAAAAGACAAAAGAATTTGTTCTATTAGTGTTCTAATAAGAACAATGGCAAATATGACCTATGCAATTTTATAGTCCAGTTTAAAGTAAACTAATTGTTTTAAATTGAAATCAAAAATATTCTTTATTTTAAAGGACGTATTTACTATTTTCGAGCAAAATGAATTCGAAGAATGTGAAGAAGATTGGCATAGCTACGGAGATTTATTCACTGCGTACGACGAAGTAATTAAAAGAAAAAGCTCTAAACTAGGAGCGATCGACGTCAGGGGATCTGAGGATATTAGAAAAGTACGCAATTCACGTACAAATTCGAATAAGTTTTACACATTTCTAGTAATTTTTATAATTTTTAAAATATATAAAAATTTGTTTAGCTATCTGAACCAACGATAATAACTCCTCCGAGCAGCGATGCTGGAAGTTCAGCAGACGAGTCGTCTTCCGAAGATACCATTACGCCTATCTGTTTAAGAAAACTTAGTATAAGCGATTCACAGCTAAAATTTTTAAATCTCTATTCTTTCTACCCCATACCGGAAGATCCTGGTTTAGATCCAGCATTCTGGATATTATTTCCTAACCCACCGGTGTACAAAAGCGATGGGATTCAACAATTTTACGATTATGCCAAATTACTAGATATATGTCCAATTGGAAATTTGAAAACTCAATTAATATCTGACGAAGTAAATTTAAAATATTACGGAGCAGATCCAGAAATAATAATAGCTTTAAGTGAAGCTTTATATCATAATCCAACAGTAACAAAGTTAAATTTACAGGTCAAATAATATTATTCGTTTAAAAATATTTCCTTTCCTCGCATAAATATTGAAGTAATATTTTGTAATGTAAACAGGAAAACATTTTAACAAAGGAAGCATGTTTTCGTCTAAATAATCTCCTAATACAAAATCATATATTGAGTGACCTGGACTTAACAGCTTGCAAAATTGGAGTTGATGGAGCCATGATGCTGCAAGAGGGCATAATTAATTCGTCCGCATTGAACACTCTTATTTTATGCCGTTGTGAATTAGGAAATGAAGGATTTTCTTACATTGCAAAAGCTGTAATAGGAACTACACTACTGCAAAACCTTGATATTTCTAATAACAATCTTGACGAAGGTTCAGCTGACGACATGTGCGAGATGGTAGCATCAACGGAGTCACTTGAATATTTAAATATTAGTTGGAATAATTTTCAACCTAAAGAAGTGTCTGAAAAACTATTTACTGGTTTAACGAAAAATGGAACACTTAAAACCATTGATATAACGTGGAATTCACTCGGAAATGAGAGTTCTGGTTTTGCCTCCAAATACATTCAAAATTCCAGAACTATTCAACATATATACCTTGGAGGTAATTAACTAATATTATTAAAAAAATTATAAAAGAACTTGATCTAATTCATTACTGTAAAATTTAAATATTAAAATTTTTTTTTTTCGTAAAAATTAATCTTTTAGCAAACCGTTATACTAATCTTGAAGCAGCCCAAATAGGAAATGGAGTAAGAGGCAACAGATCTCTACAAAGTTTTGAATTCAATAAGAATCCCGTAGGAGCAAGCGGAATTACTCAATTTATTCAAAGTCTTCTTAATGAAGCATTTTGTCAATATGCTCCTTTAACACTACTTAATTTTGAACATTGCTATGCTTCAAAAGAAGTGATTCCAATTTTAGATCAACTAAAAATAATGAAACCAAAGTTAGAAATTAAATTAGCTGGAATTTTAGAAAATTTTGTTATTGTTGGACCAGATACAAGAGAGTTATTTTTTAAAAGTGCTAACCATGAAGCTATGCTTCCAAAAAGAAAGCAAGAACGTAGAGATTTTGGTCTGATTGTATTGCAACTTGAGGATGGTAAACTAGAAAAAGGTAAAAAAAATATTAATTTAAATAAAAAATTTAAGTTAATACTAAATTATGCACACTAAAGATACCAACATATAATTTATTAATTTTTCAGAAAAATTCATAGAACGAGTACTAATGAGTGGATGTAAAATCTCAGAAACTTTACTCATAGAAATTGCAAATCTATTCTCATTAAGTAGAAAATATATGGATGTAACAGCATTAAAAGAGTCATACATTTCATATTTCCCTGATACTAAATTACCATCAGATGAAGGAAAAGAGGAAGATACTGCCTCAAAGAAATCTAAAAAATCAAAGACAGGTAAGAAGAAAAAAGGAAAAGCAAAGGGAAAGAAAGATGCAAAGGTAAATATAATTAAATATGTTTATACACTACATAAAAGGAATATATAATTTATTAAATAATGATATTTTTTAACACAAAGGTAAAAAGTAAAAAAAGTGAAACACAAATGAAGAATAAGCAAAGCGTAACTGATGACAAATTACTTTTATAAAAATTGTTATATATTATAGAAAGTATGAAATACAAAATATAATAATTTGTCTTACTTTTCTAAGGCTTAAACAATAATATTAATAAATTAATAATTATTAACATATCTCTCAAGTATGTCTGTCTTAGTCATACAAAATTTAATCACTGTTAACAACTTTTTTTTAGAAACATAAGCAATCATTATAAAAAGCTCTTTTCGCAATATCAACCACTATCCAAATTATACCTTCTAGTAAATTTTCAGCAGTTATTGCTGAAGCTTTATAGATTTTCCAATGATGTGTTTTAATACTTTCTAAATCTAATATTTGTGCAATATCTTCCGTTGACACTGCACCAGGTAAGTCTTGTTTATTTGCGAAAATCAGGAGAGTAGCTCCTTCTAAACGCTCTTCTTGTAATAACTTATGCATTTCTTCTTTGCAATCTTCTAAACGTCTCCTGTCAGCACTGTCAACTACCCAAATTAAACCATCTGTACTTTCAAAATAGTTTTTCCAATAAGTTCGCAGTGACTTTTGTCCTCCAACATCCCACACATTGAGTTTATGTCCATTGTGATCTAATGTTTTTATATTAAAACCTAGAGTAGGAGAAATAGTATCAATAGGTTCACCGATTAATCTTTTGACTATAGTTGTTTTCCCAGCATTATCTAATCCTCTAAAAAATTAAAATATTTAGTCTTTTTACATCAACCCTCAACAATTTTATATCTTATTATAAAGTATAAGAAAGTAAATATACAAATGCTTACAACATAAGAATCCTCATTTCTTTTTTTTTTTTCTTTAATTTTTTAAGTATCGTTAAGAGTCCCATTTTTATTTATTAAATTATCTGATAACCAATATATTTATTAATAAGTTTTTAAAATCTAAATCAAAAGTATTTTCGACAATCAAAAAGTTTGTACGTTTGTATACCAGATAACCTAGCTTTAGACAGTTCATAAGGTTTATTTACCCTTACTTCTGAAGTGTATTGCTCTTGTATAATTACTTGTCACAAACGGTCAAAACTCCTATTAAAAATTTAGTTTTTAAAATATTTTTGCATTTTTTATTTGCGATTATTCTAAATAAATTGTAATCAATTAAATATTTATTAAAGGTATTGTATAATAAATTTTATTTTTAATTATAAAAAAATAATTTTTTATTGCGTATTATTTATATTTAAGCTATAAAATAAAATTTTAATCAAAAAATATTAAAACTATTCGCACCTTTATTTTTTTACAAATTTTTCTTTTAAAATTTGTGAAATTTTTAAAGTAATAGAAGGATGACAAAATGCATCAACAACAGTTTTAAAAACAGATAATTTGGATGGTTCATCAATTTCATTAAAAGTTTCTTCTTTTAAATCTTGATTGTTAATATTATTTTTATTTATAAAATCATTTATATTTGCAGATGTCAAATTTGGAAGTAATTTTACACGATCAGAATATTTTTTATTTAAAGTTTGGAGTGAGATTGTATCACCCAGATTTAATTTCCTTTTTTTCTGTACATGTTCTGCATTTTCATTTAACTTTTTACATTCCATAAGAGAAGTTTCTATCTGCAAAATTTTTATGATGTCAAATAAAATATGTCATTTTATAAAATTAAAATTATTAATTAACGATTTTATTGACTTACCAATTTAATACAGTCAGCTAAATCTGTTTCTGGTTGGTCTACTGCTTTTGGTATCCCATCACCTATTGTACTAACAACTAAATGTACAAGAGTTTCCTGTAATCTAGAGTAACAGTCATCTTTCAAAGGTAACCAAACATTAACACTTAAGCTAATTTCTAAAGATTCTACATAATGCCACCAGCCTTTTGGTATAAATAATACATCTTTTGGTTCTAGTATTACCATTTTAACACTTCCAGGCATGTTTTTAATTGCTTCTATTGCTTTTTCATTAGGTGTAAAAAAGTTATATGTACTATAAATTGTTGACTCTTCATAAGGAATACGGGTAGATTGCATAAAATCACTACATTCTGGTGAAAATAATAGCCACAGTTTTCTAAAAGTAAAATAATTTATTTCTTATAATATGATAAAGAATTGATTCTCAACTTATTCAAGAATGATTTTTAAAAAACTGGTAAACCTTCCGTGAGTTTGACCAACCAAATTACATCCATAAGTGTCCTGATGACAATTTGTATGCGCTCCTTTGCTACCAATCCACATTGTGGAATCTGAACCATCTAATTCTAAATCAAATAACCGCCAATCAACAGATGATAAAATATCAGGTTTTTTTCTAAACCAGTCATTCATGTATTTGTAATCAAAATAAAACCAATTTGATAAATCTGTACTTCGAGAAGTGTCACTTAAAAATTCTTTCATAGTTTTAGAGTCTATTGGTGTATCAACTTCCCATTGTGGCTCCTTTAAAAAATATTTAAAATAATTGAAACAATGTTAATTGATTTTCATAGAAAACATATGTAATTGATTTTTGTATTTACAATTGTTCTAGCATTTTTTCCAGTCCTAAAAGGTAATTTTAGATCTTCAAATTTATCTGCAAGTTCATTTAAACTCCAGTCAAGGAGTTTCCAACAATTTGATCCTTCTGAAGTACAAAGTACATTTTTAAATAGAACTGGTTCACTATGGTTAGATAATACTTTTTGCAAATTTTCATTACATGAAGTTTCACCAGCAGACATGATTTAATCTAGATAAATAATACAATTAATTTTTAAGAAGGTTATAATAAATAAAAAAAACTTAACTAGAACAGTTCTGTAGGACTGTAAATAACGATAAATATACTCTTTACACAATGATAACTAAACGACTTTATAAAGCTCTGTTTTAAAACAAATGCATAAACTTAAATTCTACAGTACAAACTAATTTTTCTTTAAATTCAAAAAGCAATTTAAAGTACTTATGAATATTTCATTATCTTTTTTATAAGCATACAGAACTTGCATTAAACGAAATTTATATTGTAAATAAAAACAGTTGACTAAAGATAGAGTCGACATCTGTAATGAACAAAAAGAAATATATTAAATTACTATTTCCTCGCTCGATAATCGTGAATGACAATATTCGGATTAATTTTTAAGTCTTTTATAATATCTGCACTGATAATTATATAATTTTTGAAGTTTGAAAAATTTTATTAAACTTTTCTCTCATCAATTTTAAAATTACGGTTGATGCAAATTTCTTTAACACACATTGTGGAATGCTGCTTTCTAGCAGACGACGTACACGTGATAATTTATAAAAACTTAATTTTTCAATTTCAAAATGAAGTAAGATACAGTTTTTCTAATATGAATAATAAATGTTTTTTAAAAACTATATTTTTGTACAGTAAATTTTTGCTTTTCTGAAGCTTGCAAATTTACGTATTAGATTAATATTTTCATTAACCTATTGTGTTAGGTTAATATTTTTCTACAATTGATACATATTATACAATTTATAAAATGTTAACAAGAAGATTGCTTAATTTATCAAAAAGCTTTCAAGGCTTAATCCTTCCTCAACAACCAAATGTTATTTATCACTTTTGTCGATTCTCCAGTATTACAGGTACAATATATGCAAAAAATAATATTATTCTTTAGTACTAAATAAAAATTGAATAATTTTGTTTAACTACTTACAGATGAAGTAAAACATTTACCAAAAGACAGTTTTAAAGGTCATTTAAATAATAATGAATCGAACTTTAAAATTCCTTCTGAAGTGCAGTACCTTTTAGACAGTAAAATACAAACCATCAATTCTAAAGATATTGTTACTGCAGTCCTTAGTTTATCAAAAATGCAAGCTGATCATAAATTATCCCAAAATATTCAAGATAAAAAATTTTTCAAAAACCTATGCAACGTAATAAACCTACATCTAAATGAGTTGCAGATTCATGAAACTGTAACAATTTTAAACGAATTAGTTAAAGTAAATGTTCCAAGTTCATCAAAAATTATTTCAAACATTTTAAGACATATTGACAGTTTATTAATGAATTCATCGTTAAAATATTTTGTTAGGGTATCTGAAATACTTTACAAAATGAAACCTTCGCCTTATACCAAAGCTATGTCACGTAGTATGGACAACAAATTTTTAATTAAATTATCAACAGATATAGATGCCAGTGATATGGAATTATTAGTAAATGCTATAATTTATATAAATCGCAACTTAAATAATAATAGAATTTTAAAAATTGTATTAATGACATTGCAAAGTAATAATTTTGAAAACATGACTATCCCTCTTGCAATTCACTTATTAAAATCTTCAATGTCCAGAAATACAATTCCACCAGAATTGAGAGAGATTCTTAAAAAAACTAAAAACTTTTTAGCTATCAATATTGACCAAATTGATTCTACGAATTTGCAAAGTTTACTATATGGATATCTTAAAGTAGATGAAAGGTATGTACCTGAATTTACGTATAAGTTATTATTACAATTTCATAATTATTCAGAAAGTGAACCTTTATTTTTTGCAGTAAGAGAAATGGATTTTATAACAAAATTTTATTTGACAATATCAGTCAAAGAATAATATCATGTGATACAGAATTTTCTGTTGCACTAGAAAACTTACAAATGTTTACTGTCTACAGACATTTAGACAAAAAACTAGTGAATTATGCAGCTGCGAAATATTATGAAGAAAAAAGAATAAAAGTCCAAGATATTCGATATGAAATTGAAAAATTATTGTCTTTAATAACTGCATTTGCTTCTGTCAAATTTAAACCAATTTTTTGGGAAGAAATATATGAAACTTTGAATACGGAAAAAATATTGAGATTTAATTGTGAAACACTTCTAGTATATGCCTTCAATTTATCATGTTTAGAATGTTATGATTCACAAGTTCTAAAAAAAATTTTTAATTATAATTTTCCGAGGTCTTTTCACTGGACATTAATGAAATTGTGGCAGAAGTTAAAAACAATGCCAAATTATAATGGTCCACAAGCTCCCAATACAATGATAGAATTATTTAAAGAATTACCTCGTAGATATAATTTTCCATTGCTTGCTACTCTTGAGAAAGGTTTAGGAGGATCTGCATTTGTAAAGACAAATCTCAGAAGTAAATTGTTTCATCAAATTGGTAAGAAATCATTATATAAAGTAAAAAATTATGAACCATCAAATAAATATTTATTTTCTAAATATATTATAAATATATTTTATTAAAAACCCAGATCACGTTGTGGTATTTCGAAATAATGAATACCCTGTAGCAATTAACAATGAAAGTACTGGTGGCACTGAGAGAGAGTTTATAGAAGACTTACAAACTCCGCCAAACAGCCAAATGTAAATCTATTTATTAAATAGTATTTTTACTTATTATTACATATTTATCATAAAAATTTTTTTTCAGAATTTCTGTTATGCTAGTAAATCGTAATTTTTACTCTCGGAATACTAAGGAATTAATAGGCACATATTCTTCTTATATAGAATCTTTAGAGGCCTTGTCGTTTCCGGTAGTTGCAATCAATGATGAGAACTGGTCTTCATTAGAAGAAACTAATAAAATACCTTTTTTAATGCAAAAAATAAAATCTAAATTAGCCTCTTATTAAATATTAACACGTTAGTGTAAAAAAGAAAAACTGTACAATAAAGGTTTGTAAGAAATTTGTATATAATAGAATAACGTGTTATATAAAGTTAAATGAACAAAAAATATTAAAATAAAAGTTTGAAATATATTTCCAGACGACAAAACTATTTCAAATGAATTCTTTTTAAGCAGAATTGACTTAAAAAGAATTTACATTTGGGATGGTTTTGCCGTCTGGGTTTGTTTTTATATTTTATAATTAAAATATGTGATTACCGAAAAATAAAGAGCATTATTAAAATAATTTTTGAAAATGTATTTATCTTAAAAAAGTGCTCACGAAAATCAGATTTAAAAATAGCAAAAATAATTATTTACAAATGTTGTTATAATGGTAAATACTATATTGGCACTATAAGTGTAAAAATGCCCTTTGTATGCCACAAGTCATTTTATTCAGTTTGATGGAAAATCGAACCAACGAGTATACCGTTTTGGCAATTCGTAATACTTATACTCTTTTTAAATCAATAATTTCACTTGAAATCGTATACTTACTGATAATTTTAACTTTTGACGCTTTTACGACATATACATATAGATATATAAATAATTTTTCCAAATTATTGTTGACTTAAAAGAACATACTTTGCCGAAAAATATGCTTGATTAAGACAACTGCATTTTCTCACTCATTGATTCAATTTTCTTTAAACTCAAAACAACTTGCAGTCATCAACTTTGTACTACATTATAAATAGTTTATCAACTTTTTAAAAATACGTAAAAGCGTACAGTGATTACAATTTTTTAATATTTTTAAAATAACGTATATATGTTTTTTTTATGACAAATAAATGAAAATAAAACGCACTCTCCGTACAACGTACAACGTGCCTAAATCTATCAATATATAAAGTATTGTTAAAAATCATACACTTAATAAAAAGAATGTTCATTGACTATACGATTATAAGTTTTATTTTTCTTTGTCATTTTTTAATACCTTAAAAATGATGTAAATGTTAGTAAATAGAAATATAGGAATCTTATTCAATAAAAAACCGAATAATAGAAAATGCATTCTATTCATAGAAAATGATGTACTCGAATCAGCATTGCAAAAACATTTAATTTATTTTCAAATTACGTAACTTATAAATTTATTCTGAAATTACAACACATATTTACCAAAAAGCTTATATAATGATCTAATGTCATTTATGGTGAATTTTGCACATTATCCTTGAGTTCATAAGTATAATAAAATATTGATACTTAATAAGAAAAACTGCAACATCATAATAAAAGTATACATTTAAATAATTTTTAATTCAATTGTATAAATGAGTGAGAAGAATTATTACAAATAAAATAAATAATTAATATAATTGCGATGAGAACGTGTGACTGAGTGACTGAGCCAAAGTATTTTTCAAACGGATTTTTTAAAAATAATACTTATTGTTTATGAAATATTAAATACACATAAATAGTAATAATTTAAAACATTTCAGCTAATGCAGTCTTATATGTTTTTATTCCAAGCTTAGTTAAGCCTTTATCCATAAGCTCCACATTTTCTCGAGTAAGTGGTTTGAGTGGAGCTCGCGGTGGACCCATAAAAAAGTTGGTGGTTAAACTCATGGCAACTTTCATGGTTTCGACCCAAGCGCCTAAAAGAATGCAAGAGTTAAGATTTCGTTAAAAATTAGAGACTGTAAAATAAATAAATTAATTTATTATTATTATTTATTATACTATAGTAATTTCAAATTTGTATATTTTATTAGATTTTTACCATAACGTGTTATTTCATTAACGACGGTGCTAATGAACTCTTGACTTTTTCGAGCGCTGATTAGATCGTTATTGCCCTTTCCATATTCTACTAATTCAATGGCTGGTTCTGGTATGAAATTAAGGATGGTCATTATATACGATTCTATGCCAGTAGCACATCCTCCTAACATTAACTAGAAAATAAAAATTACGTATATTACTCAATATGCAACAAAAATTCATACTGCAAAAATCTTTTATTTTACCAAATCTCCAGCGAGAAAAATTGCTAAATTACTATTAGCTTGTTTGGCCTGTAAACCCCGTTCAAGGTCTGTTTTAGCTCCACAAAAAGTAGGTACTCTTTCGGTAATTAACTTGAAAACTTGACCTAAATGAACTATGTTCAAACCGAATTATTATTGAATGCATTTGATTTTTTAATGAATTAGTTTATACGAAATCTGTTTACTTACTATTTACCATAGTAACTTTAGGAAAGTCGTAATATAATAGTGGTGTTTTGGGAGCAGACTCTCCAACTAGTTGTAAATATTCGACAAGTTCATTTGCTGTAGTTGGTTTGAAATATAATTCAGGCAAACATAAAATAGAATCCGCACCTATACTTTCTGCATGCGCTGCCTAAAAAATAATTAACGCATTTACGATTTGTTTTTAAATTTTGTAATCGTTTAAACTTTTTTCTACTGTCTTGCAAAACTTAAATGCTTTCAAACTGTAACACACTGCGAAAAATAAAAGTCTACTTACGAGTTCTTTAACATCTCTTAAAGATGCTCCTCCAACTTGTATCATTAGATGCTGTTTAGTTTGTGTAACTGCAGCAGCCCATGCTTCAGCAACTTGTTTTCTTTCTTGAATAGTTAACGATGTTCCTTCTCCTGTAGTTCCATTTACTATAGAAGATGCATTTAAAAAACACGTGATTCATCATCTGCTATAAATTCATTCATTTCTCAAGCTTAACTAATAGCTTTTTACAAGCCTTAATTAATTTAAGTGTACGTAATAATTAATTTGATTGCATAATCTTGAATGCCTTATTATCATACTAAAGAACTAATCATTCATTAAAACAATAGAACAAGAAAAGAATTTCATGTACGAAAGGTTTATCAATTATATTTTGTCATAAGAATAATTAACATTTTGATTTAAGTAGCCTAATGCTTAAAACTAAACTTACCTAAAATTCCAGTGATGTTTTTTGATTGAAGAAATTCAGCATATTTTGGAATTATCGATAAATTTAAACTTCGACACCTAAACATTGTGTAAAGAATTAAAAAATATTTCAAAGTGCTGTATAACAGTATTTATACACTAATAAGGTTTCGTACTCATCATTATTGAACGGAGAGAACACAGGTGCAAGGAGGCCTTTATAAGTAAAGTTAATTTTCTGCGAACGATAAAACATATAAAAAGTAAAAATTATCCTTACTTATCATTACGGAAACAGAAATTTTTAGAAATTTCTTACCGCCATAGTTGAAAGTACCGCTCTTCAGCCAATGTCCCAGACAACTGAATTGCGCTCCCGACAAAGAGACGCGAGTTCGTCGCTCCGACACCATCGGCCGCAGTGCAACTCGATACGTCTTACTCCTGCAGCCGCTCGCGGCTTTACACTGACTCATCGATGAAGCGGTGAATGCGAAGGTTCGCAAGACCTTTTGGTTTCGCAATGGCAGCTTGAGGAAAAATAATAAGTAGCAAAGTACCTCGATGGTTCTAAATTTGATCGCTTTTCAAAGTCTAAAATTACAAAAGGAAACTTAGCCAGTATCTTGTGATAAAACTTTTCTACTGAATAGCCTTGCATTGAAGCTTGTAATGGAAATTAATTCTAGTTTTTTATAATTCAAATGTTACCGCGGTTTTGCGCCTTGAAATCTTGCATATTATTTGAGATAACTGTCAATATATTAACCAATGCTCCGTTGATTTCACCGCAGAAACCATCTGCAGAAACTATATACCTTGAATATTAACTTACGCTACGGTTGTATAAGATGAGAATTCTTGCGTATTTTTCTGTATTGACTCGTTGACGGAAGATTATTTATATATGTATTGTCGTTTTGCTAAAACCCATAAATTAAAAACAAAATTATGTCAGCCATTTTTTACTTAATTGTTTCCATTTATGACGTTCTTGGAATGTTAACTTTTTTTTGAGGATTATTATAACTTGTTTAAATTATAATAATTATATAACAGCGGCTCGCCCTATAACAGACTATTCGCGTGGCTTGGGGGAGTCAGGAGAGAAGGTGAATAAGTAGGGCTTGAGAACCCTTTCCGCAAAGGAAAGGGTACATAGGTTTTACTAACTCCCTTAGGTAGACTTTAGTTGAAAAAGATGGTGAATTGGTTTGAACACCAAAGGAGGATCCCCATGAATTAATGGCAAGCGGCCCTCAGACCATTGAAAGCCTTGTATAAAACTCACAATTTATTAGCGTGCTAAAACATTTTTTTAAAATTGCTCGTCGACCCGAGAATAACAACAAATTTCCTTTCATATCTCGGGCAATCTTCATTTTTGGAGAGCGCGGGCTATTTACTTTGATAACAACTTTATTGCTAAGCCGCTCTCCAGATTAGGTCGTCCGAGATTTTTAATTGCTGCTCATAAAACAATGAAGCGAAAATTCGGCGCGTGTACAAAAACAAGGCTTAAAATTGTGCGAGATAAATGTAATTTTATGACCTGAGTACGTCACAAATTGTTTGCAAATATTTCGACTCAGTTTTTTTTAATAAATTGTAAATTATGCAAGGTTTAGCCAATATTATACATTAATCCTTTTCTCACAGTTTGAAAAGATCTTAAGCTTGCAATATTTAATTTTTTCGATATTTCATTACTGACTGCAATCACTTGAAAGTAATTGCGTAATAGTTCTAAGAAAATTCTATCATGTTAAAAACTCTTCATGGTTAACCATGACCCGTACCCGAGTGTTAAGGTCTTTTGAAACTTTTTCTGAATTCTACTAAAAATACTCATTAGAGCTTTAAGTATGGCAATTACCTGCATGCAGACATACAAGTTGCAAGGATGCAAAATTTGAGAAAAACAATTATATTTGTGTAAATGCCCAGGGTAGAATAAGTTTGCAGCAGCGTTATTGCAACATACAACTAAGAGAACGAAAATAAAAAAACCATAATGATTGCACAAAATAGAGTTCAAAAAATTTTTAAAATTTGTAATTCTAATTTGGTTCTCTTTTTTTACAAAGTAAGCTTTTAGAAGTAAACAGTTATTAAATTAAATTGCATATTTGTGGGTTTTTAGTAATAATAATTAATATGAATTAATAATAATTTAATTAATATTCTATTTATAGTTTGTTCCCGTGGCAAAACTGAATCTCAAAATTGTTGAATTGAATTTTACTTATGTTACTATAGATATAAAATTTTTAACTTTTGACATTTTATTTTTTTAAATAAATTTTTAAAGCCATGCAGTGTAAAACAAATTATTTCGTTTCAATCTGTGTTCAAATACAAAGGTGTTGAACTTATTAAATATTTAATTAAATTTCAGGTAAGTATGTTATTATTTAACATTACTACTATAAATAAAGCTTTTTATTTTATTTAATAAAAGTTCAATTTTTTGAATATTGGAATTACAGAGGAAATGTTCGCACAACATCGTATGTCGGCAAGTTAGATAACAGAGAATTCTGATTATACCACAAAACGATAAATACAATTCTTATTTGGTACTCATGAATTGATAAAATAGATAATTAAATCTTTGCAAACAATAAAACTACATTAATTAATTAGAAAGTTAAGTATATTTAAATATATTTAAATACAATTGCAAAGACCTTTTTTTCCTTATAAGAATAACTTAACAATATTTAACATTGAAATATTACTTTTAGAAAATATTTCATTTTTTACATATACATTTTCATTATTTCAGTCGTATTTGTTTTTAGTCCAATTTGGTTCAAGCTTTTTTCCATATCTTGCACTTGCTTTTTAGTAAGAAGCTTGTTCGGATTTCTTGGAGGACCCATGAAGAGATTTGTCGTCATGCTCATGGCAATCTTCATCGTTTCGACCCACGCACCTGAACGTAAAATCAGTTATATAAATCATCGAAGAGCTGACTTATTATAAAAGTAAATTTTTTAGTCATTTTACCATAACTAGCTACTTCGTTCACAACGGAGGAAATAAATTTTTGACTTTTTTGGGCACTTTTTAAATCTCGATGTCCTTTTCCAAATTCTAGTATGTCCAAGGCAGGTTCCGGTATAAAGTTTAAGCTTGTTATAATGAACGAGTCCATTCCAATTGTAGATCCAGCAGCTACCAGCTGTGTAAAAAATATTGTTTTTACATACTTAATAATTATTTAGTTTTTAGATTATATAAATTTTATTAACAACGCACTTTATCGCTACCAAGGAAAATTGCAAAACGATCATTTGCAACAAGAGCGTCGTAGCCTTCTTCTAAATTACCGCTGGTAAATTTGATTCCGGCAAAAGTGGGTATTTGATTGCCAATTTTTTTCAAAAACCTTCCCATGTGAACTAAAAAAATATTTAATAAGAAATTCTATATATTTTTCGAAAGATGACTGTATACTCACTATCAACCATGGAAAATGATGGAATGTGGTAATATAAAAGAGGTGTTCGTGGAGCAGCCTGGGCTACCTCTTTTAAGTATTCTATGAGTTGATCTTCCGTTTTAGCTTTAAAGTAAAGCTCTGGCAGGCATAACAAAGAATCTACTCCCAGTTTTTCAGCATGAGCTGCCTGCAATTAATTGAACTTTGTAAACTAACGCAAACTGTTGTCAAAGAAATATCTAAATATTATTTTAACAAATTTAGATTGCAAAAAATAAAATTTGAGGAATGTAAGTTAAGGGAAATTTTTTAATGTTATTCTTACAAGCTCTTTGACATCGGTTAAAGCTGCGCCGCCAACTTGGATCATCAAATGTTGTTTTGTATTTTTGACAGCCGCTGCCCAAACTTCGGCCGCTTTTTTTCTTTCTTCTAAAGATAATGACGGTCCCTCTCCAGTAGTTCCATTTACTAAATATTTGTGAATAATAAAAATACATTTAATTTAAAAATTTTTTTTCTTAATAATACTATAGATTTGAAGACTATTTAATTAAAATAATTTCAAAATAAATCTAGACATTATGTATAAGCTTATTTATTTTTTATTTGAGGTAAACATACCAAGAATACCAGGAACATTTTTGGAAGCAAGAAATTTAGCATATTCGGGTATAATAGCCAAATTTAAGCTTCGCTTTCTGAAAATTCAATTTGTATGATTAATGAAGATTAATCATTTAACCATTTTACTTAAATGACTAATAAGATACCTACTCATCGTGGTGAAATGGAGTAAATACAGGTACTATAACACCTCTATACGTAAAATTGATGCTCTGCAATAAACAATTAGATATAGATATATTTAAATTTTGCTATATGCAAATTAAAATCCTATATTGATATAATCCTATATTGATAATCCTACATTGACAATCCTATAAGATTGATAAGATAAGATCCTACATTCTATATTGTTATTTTTTTTAACATTTGAAAAATGTATTTTTCTCAATTCAGGTATGAAATGGGGCCTTTTCACCTGCAAAAGTAGTAGAGAAAATTTCGAATTTCGAAAGTATTTAATAAAAGTGGTTAGAAATACGCATTTCTACCCTAAAAAAAGTGAAAAATAAAAAACAGGTAAGAAATAATAAACAGGTATAAATAATAGCCTTATTATTGCCCTAGGGCAGAAGTGACTTCATTATTTTCTTTGGAAAAAATGATTGTTTTTACCTCCCTGTAGGGAGGTACAGTTAAATTCGAATATTGTTTGTTATTTAATGTACTTTCAAACAAATAAATGAAATTGAGATTTAATTATATATTTAATAGTTTATATTTTTCTAACTATTATTATAATATATAATAGAATCTCAATTTTATGTTTGTTTGAAAGTACATTAAGTAAGAAAAATTTGGTTTTTTGTTTAATAATGTAATATCAAATTGATATAGTGCACACAAAACACAAATGCCACACAAACTACACACACACACACACAAAAGATGCAGTGAATTATATTATATTATGTTACTAACAAGGAGAATGTACGACATTTGGGTAATGGATTTTCCTGTAATTTTGGGATATGTTTTCTAATGTTAAAATGTGAAGGAAGCCACGTCCGTTCGGCCTAACATTTGATTTTTCAAAAGTTATGTTGAAAAGTGATCAAATTAAATTTTAGTGATTAAACAAAAATCGATTTTTCTTAGATTTTCGCTAAAAGAGCACATAACTTTTGAAAAATCAAATGTTAGGCCGAACTAACATTAGAAAACATATCCAAAAGTTACAGGAAAATCCATTACCCAAATGTTGTACAGTCTCCTTGTAAGTGTAAACTTTAAGTTTAAATAAAGCATTTATTATTATGTAAAATCAAGTTACATTATTAATATTTCTTATTTAATTTAATGATTATTTAAACTAATTGATATTTAAACTAAATAATATTGTTTTATAAATTTTTAATAGAAACTTATAAATTCTTTTAATACTAAAAAAAAAATTAAATTTTCTATTAATTTAAACTTACTGTGCAGTTATTTATGGAAATAACTTTTTGTACACTTGACTGATTAGTTGAGTTTGGTTCTTCCAAAGGACAGACTTTTGCTTTCTTAAGAGGTGGTAATGAGGATATTTCATTGGTTTCTATATATTCTTCTTTTATATTAATTTCATCAGTTTCTATATATTCTTGTTTTATATTAATTTCATTATATCCTATGTTTATGTTTTGAATGCACGGCGATAGAGAATATTGATTAGGCTTTTCAGTTTCAGATGTAGTAGAAGGTTCATTATGTATAAATGTTTCAACTAAATTAGATATTCCGTTTTTGTTTTCTAAGAAATCTTCAACATTCTCTTGAGCTACTTTGTTGGACTGCCACCCTCCGAATTGTTCCAAATCTGTCATTGTGCCTCCGGCATTTGACAATAATGTGGCAGAACAACGCCTCAAGGCACGCCCAGTATATACATTGGGGTCTGGAAGATTTAGCCAAGTTGCAATTTCTTTGGGTACATTTGCGATTTTATTTTTGCCAATCGGTTGATTTGTGCACTTTAATTTATGGTAGGTTAAGAAGAAGCGGTCAGTTCGACAATTCTTTGGGCGCAGTTTTTGATATTTTTTGACTATTTTGCTAAAAGCAGCATCAATGATAAACTGTCGAGGCTTGTTGGTTCTAGTTTGAGGAATATTAACTACAATGATTGAACCTTCTTGTTTGACGTCTTGTACTTTCATATACGTTATTTCATCTCCATGACAGCAGCCCATTATACCAAAAATGATAATAGTCTGTAAATAGGATTAATTTTATTTAGATTTAGAATCAATAAATATCATTAGTTGTATATAATAATAATTCATTCAATTAATAGCTAGAATGTATTTACATAAGTATACATTATTTATAAATATTCTAAATATTTTATCCTAACCTTGTTTGCAAGATAAGTTTCATCTGGAGCTTCGCATAAAAACTTCTTCAACTCCTTCTCAGTAAAAACTTTGGATTTTTTACTTTCGTATCCAGATGCATGATTTTTTAGGGCTGCAAGCAAGATATGAAATGTACTTATATCTATATTCTCTTTTATTTTTATCATACTTTTAAGCATTGAATACTGAGCCCATACTGTTGTAGGTTTGTATTTAGAGATGAATTCTTGAAAATATACGAGTAACCAATCTTCTGATGTAACTGCTTTTTTCGATATTTTCCATTTTATGAAAACATCATACGTGTTTTCATATTTTCTCCTCGATTTTGCAGGTAATGTGTTTTGTGCAGGTCTTCCATAATTTGCCTCAACCAGCAAGACTGGTTGTACGTCGTCATTGTCTTGTTCACTGTCAGTATCTGACATTTTATTCAATAATCTTTTGTCAATAAGTGATATCACTAAAATATATACTGTGTACAATATTTACTCGAGGAAGCATTTGCCTTGTTTTGATTTCTCCTTTGTTGACGGCGTCAAAAATATATCACTGACACAGTGATGCCGCTGGAAAAATTGCGTCTAGGGTCCCCAAATTATTTCATTCAATATATAGATATACTTCCTACGTTATTTCACTCTGAAGTTTGCAACTTGGAGCAGCTGACACAATGAAATAATTTGGGGACCCTAGACGCAATTTTTCCAGCGGCATCACTGCTGCAGCATTATCCATTATAATGGAAGCTGCGCCTGCGCTGTAGGTATTATTTTAAAAAGTGGAGGGAAGATGTGCCCACTAGCAATTAATTAAGTTCAAGTATATTTTTGAACTTTAAGATCGGTTTATCTACCCTTCTATAGAACAACTTACCTTCCTTTCGAAGGAGATGCGAAACATGTGATTTACGAAAGTGATAATTAAAAAGTCTTTTACAAAAACCATAAATATTAATTATAGTTGCCTCTGTAGTCTGCAGAAATTAAAAAAAAATTTCTCATTTAACCCTTAAACGTCCCACTCCTTCATGATACGTAACGATCTCACGGGGACGATTTTGACCCCAACCACATATCAGCTTTTCTGAATAAACTACAGTGTTTTTTGAGTTGAAAAAATTGATAGATGTTCATTGAATATCTCTTCAAAGAAGAGTTCATGTTATTTACATAAAAAATAATTTTTAATTATATTTATTATAAATAATTTTTTCATATGTAAAACAATTCGCGCAAAACTTAAAGTCTTCCGCTTCTCGGCCACCGTTTTGGCAACGAAGCAGCTG